>VALG01016524.1:0-10902 GCA_009835305.1 Ipomoea purpurea | reverse complement strand
AACCTCTCTCAAATGGGAGGGGGCTTCTTGTGCGCAGTGAGCACCGGTCTACCTCTATGGTTCATGTTCAGGTTGAGTCACCATGATTTACATCCTCCCAAAGACCCTGTTCGGCCGGGTAGTGTGGGCCCTTAGGGTTGGGGTTCAGCCTTTTGGAATGATGAAAAGAGAAATCCTTTTATTTGTATTTATAAACGATGATAGGCCAACAATACCTTCCAAAATTATCAGTGTTGGCACAAACGAGCAGCCCGCAACCTGATCACGTGTATCCTCTGTGGTGTTTCCTACTGAAAACAAATATTGAATTTATGGAAATATATATTCCCTAACATATTATATTCGAATTTTTATTTTAGATTACGAAAGAACTTCGCAAACATTATCTAAGGGTAAATCACACATATATAATTTTAGTAACGAAAAAAGACAAATCACTGTACAAGACCATGTATGACAAAAGAAGGTGTTGGTAGAATTTTTATTTTGTATGATATTTGTATTTATAAGAATCCTGAATGGCAAGAAAATAATCTTCACTCTCTCAAGGAAATCGTCATCGTGTAAATTATGTGTAATTGCAAAATTTTAAAGATTTCAAGTGTAATTGGACCTATTTTTCTTAAATTTTGAATATAAATTATGCAACCACAGTGGTAATTGAACCCACGACCTTCTTAATCCGAAGTCAAACACACTAATCCACTACGCTATGCAATCATACATTTATACTTCTAAACTAATCTTATTTAGAATATTAAATTATTGTAGTCAACAAGTGCACGTATATGTCGAACATACGCGGTGCAGTGCATATATGCAATATCGTTTTCGATAAACACTTCTCACCTTGTGACGATCGGTATTACGTTACGAAGTGATAGTATAGTATCTTATTAGTTATATATATATTACTATGTATTATATATATATATATCAGTAGTACTATATTATATACTTTTTATACAACATTATATAAAGTTATGTTACAAGTAAAATTTTAAATTCGGAATATATATGTTATAATATAAAACAAAATATTAATATAAATTATTATTAATGTGTAATACAAGTTAACGAAATTATAATTAATTGCAAATTACAAAATTAAAATATAATTATTCTTTTTTGTAAGCAACAATTCATTGTGGAATTAATAACAGAGCTAGAATGAAGTCAGGGGGACAGAGTCCCAGAATATATGTTTGCAAGAAAAAAGGAACCCTTTTATTTCTATCTATAAACGATGGCCAAACCCAAATTCATTCCAAAATTGTCAGTGTTGGACACACCAAAGCAGCGCCGCAACCTGATCACGTGTATCCTCCGTGGTATCCTACTGAAAGAGATATTGAATTTATGAAATATAATTATCTAAACATATTATATTCGAATTTTTATATTTTAAGATTTCAAAATAATTTCGCAAACATTATCTAAGGTAAGTCTTACATCTATGTAAAGAAAAAATATAAATCATTGTAACAGACCATTGTTTAGTAAAATTTTTATTTTATATGATATTTATATTTATAAGCAACCACAGTGGGAATCGAACCCACAACCTTCAATCCAAATTCAGATGCACCAATCCACTGCACTATGTACGATATATTGTTTGCAGCATGTTTATTACTTTAAACTAAATTTCTTTAGAATACTTAATCATTGTTGTCAACAAGTTCTCGTATATGTCGAACATACGTTGTGCAATGCATTTATATGCTATATCTTTTTATAACACTTCACACCTTGTACGATATTTAGTTGCGGCATGTATATACATTTTTATAAATTGTAAACTTATTGTACTATATATTTTTAAATTAATAAAATACTTATAAAATAAAATATTTACATATAAATTATATTAATTTTAAATACAAGTTAACTAAATTATAATTATATTTACAAATTTAAAAATAAAATAATTATCTTTTTTGAATGCAAAAATTCATTGTGGAATCAATAGCGTAGCTAGAATGAAGTTAGGGGGGACAGAGTCCAGCATATAGTGTTTAGCATTGAAAAAGAAACCCTTTTATTCTATTTATAAACGATGATGTGCCAAAATACCTTCCAAAATTGTCAGTGTTGGCCATACCGAGCAGCCCCGCAACCTGATCACGGGTATCCTCCGTTGTATTCCTACTGAAACAGATATTGAATTTATTGGAAATATAATTATTTAAACATATTATATTCGAATTTTTATTTTTAGATTACGAAAGAACTTCGCAACATTATCTAAGGGTAAATATCACATATATGTAATATCACTGTACAAGACCATGCATGACAAAAGAAGGTGTTGGGTAGAATTTTATATGATATTTGTATTTATAAGATTCCTGGAATGGCAAAAAAATCATCTTCACTCTCCCAAAGAAATCGGCATCGTGTAAATTATGTCTTATTGCAAAATTTTTAAAGAGTTCAAGTGTAATTGAACCTTTTTAATGTGTGTGGGCCTAATTGCGGGCTTTTTCATCAAATGTTAATGAGTCTATTTGACCATTTCTCCTCAATTTTTCCCTTAATAAGAATCATTTCCCCTCAATTTTTCCTTTTTGTTTAGGAAGAGTTTCATAAACGATGATAGGCCCAATACCTACCAAAATTGTCAGTGTTGGGCACACCGAGCAGCCCCGCAACCTGATCATGTGTATCCTCCGTGGTATTCCTACTGAAAAGATGTTGAATTTATGGAAATATAATTTTCTAAACACATTATATTCGAATTTTATTTTAAGATTACGAAAGAATTTGTAATATCTTGAAAAGAAAAAAGATAATTAAATCACTGTACAAGATCATGTGTGAAAAAAAGAAAGTGTTTGTAGAATTTTTATTTTATATGATATTTGTATTCCTAGAATGGCAAGAATCCTTTTTAATGTGTGAGGGCCTAATTACTTTTGTCATCAAATGTTAATGAGTCTATTTGACCATTTTTATATTTTAGGTTACAACCACAGTAGGAGTTGAACCACGACCTTCTAATTCGAGATCCGAAGTCCAACGGGCTAATCCACTGCGCTATGTGGTCAAACATTTATACATTTAAACTAATCTTGTTTAGAATATTTAATCATTGTAGTCGACAAGTGCACGTATATGTCGAACCTACCTCGCGCAGTGCATATATGCTATATCTTTTGATAACACTTCACACATTGTACGATATATTTAGTTGCGGCATATATATACATTTTTATAAATTAAGTAAACTTATTTACAATATATTTTAAATTTAAAAATATTATAATTATAAAATAAAATATTGCATATAAATTATATTAATGTTAAATACAAGTAACTAAATTATAATTATATTACATATTACAAAATTAAAATATAATTATCTTTTTAAAAAGCAACAATTCAGTGTGAAATTAATAGCATAGCTAGAATGAAGACAGGGGGGACAGAGTCCCAGAACATAGTGTTAGCATGAAAAAGCAACCCTTTTATTTCTATCTATAAACGATGGCAGGCCCAAATACTACCAAAATTGTCAATGGCAGGGCGAGTGGTGCTGGCAAAATCTGTCCTTAACGGCATTCCGGTGTATTCCATGCAGACAACCAACCTTCCAAAAGCTTTGTCTTGGAATTAGAGAAAAGGACTAGGACGCACAAGATGAGCCTTATCAAATGGCAATAGGTGACTTCAGACAAAGAGAAAGGCGGCCTCGCATAAGACGCCTACAGGAGACTAATCACTCTACAAGGCCGTGTGTGACAAAAGAAGGCCGTGGGGACCTAATTTCTTTTTCATCAAATGTTAATGAGTCATTTTTTATTTAAGCGACCACAATGGGAGTTGAACCCACGACCTTCTGATCCAAAGTCAGACACGCTAATCCATTGCACTATGCGGTCAAAACATACATTCTAAACTAATCTTTTTTAGAATATTTAATCATTGTTGTCAACAAGTGCACGTATATGTCGAATATACGCCGCGCAATGCATATGTGCTACATCATTTGATAATACTTAACACCATGTACGATATATTAGTTGCGGCATATATATAAATTTTATTTATTTTCTTTTTGAAAATATATAAATTTATTTAATTATATAAAGTTATGTACTATATATATTTAAATTTAATAATATTATAATATAAAATAAAATATTACATATAAATTATATTAATGTTAAATGTAAGTTAAATAAAATATAATTATATTACAAATTACAAAAGTATAACATAATTATCTTTTTTGAAAGCAAAAATTCATTGTGGAATTAATAACGAAGCTGGAATGAAGTCAGGGAGGACAGAGTCCCAACACATAGTGTTTGCATGAAAAAGCCTTTCTATAACCGATGGCAGGCCCAAATACCTTCCAAAAATTTTGGGCACACCAAGCAGCCGCGCAACCTGATCACTTGTATCCTCTGTGTTATTCCTACTAAAACAAATATTGCATTTTTGGAAATATAATTATCTAAACATATTATATTCGAATTTTTATTTTTAGATTACGAAAGAACTTCGCAAACATTATCTAATGGTAAATCTCACATCTATGTAATATCTTGTAAAGAAAAGAGATAAATCACTCTACAAGACCATGTGTGACAAAAGAAGTTTTAGTAGAATTTTTATTTTATATGATATCTGTATTTTTAAAAGATTCCTGGAATGGCAAGAAAATAAAGGGCCTAATTCTTTTTCATCGAATGTTAATGAGTTTATATTTTGAGTTTTTCGCGACCACAGTGGGAGTCAAACCTACAACCTTCTGATCCAAAGTCAGACGCGCTAATCCATTGTGCTATCCGTGTCTTTGATTTTGTGTATTAAGTGAGTAAACGGCGTCGGCGGTTATATACGTAGCCGACGCCGTATATTATATTAATTATTTTTTTTAATTCAGATACGGCTTCGGCTATATACGTAGCCGACGCCGTATACTACATATATTTTTTTTATTTTTTTTTTAATTCGACTATACGGCGTCGGCTAAATACGTAGCCGACGCCGTATAAATATATATATATATATATATATATATATATATAATATATATATATATATAATATATATATATATATATATATATATATATATATATATATATATTTATATATTTAATTCGAGTATACGGCGTCGAATTTATACACTCCGACGTTGTATACTATATTTATTTTTTTATTATTATTTTTTTTGATATACAGCGTCGGCTATATACATAGCCGACGCCGAATATATTTATTATTTTTTTTATTTTATATTATAGATACGGCGTCGGCTTTTCTAAAAAGCCGACGTCGTATTTGTTTTTTAAAAAATAAAAATTAAATTTAAATATTTAACGTCGGTTTTTGAAAAACCGACGTTATAATGGCGACGTTAAATCCTTTTTCTGTAGTAGTGTGTTAGTAATGTTATTATTTGTTATTATTATTTGTAATCCTAAGTCTAGTCATATCATGTATTAGAATAAGTCTAATATGACTAGGCTAATAGTTAGGAGATAATAGTGGCATAATCTGATATACTCTCCTGTATCTCAGTTTCAACTGAATAACATTCGTTTCTCTAATCTGGTATCAGCCAAAATACGGTCCTTTCTCTCTCTCCTTTGTTTTTCGACACACTGGCACCGTAAACCACCACCCACCACCGCAATGTCATCTAATTCCTCCGAGAGAACAATCTCCGCCGGCGGTGGCTCATCCCCGTCCGGTAACAATCCTCTTACGGGCGCTCATCACTTCATATCTATGAAGTTGACGTCCCGAAACTTTTTATTCTGGCGTACCCAGTTAGTTCCGTTTCTTCGCGGACAGGACCTGCTTGGTTTTTGTAGATGGCACTTCACCGTGCCCGCCTCCCACCATCGACGCCACACCGGCCGGAACCTCCGATTCTGGTACTACGACGGCGGCCCCGACTCCGAATCCGGCGCACAAAGCCTGGGTTCAACAGGATCAGTCGATCCTGTCTCTTCTCATCTCGTCAATGCCTGACGAGGTCCTTCACCTGGCTGTTGGGCGCAACACGGCTGCAGAAGTATGGCAATCCATTTGCACGGCTCTTGGCTCCAGTACCCAAGCAAGGTGCCTGAGCTTGCTTGGGCAGTTTCAGTCCTTACGGCAAGGCGGCACGCCGACATCGAACTATCTCGGAAAAGCCGAGTAACTTGTAGAAGCTCTCGCACAGGCTGGGCAGCCTCTCTCCCTCCGAGAACAAAATTTGTATGTTCTCCGGGGATTGCGTCCAGAGTATCGCGCCTACGCTGCGTCCCTCACCGCCAACACGCCGATATCCCTTCCGCAACTATCGGACTATTTACAGGCTGCAGACTTCATTCTGGCCGATGACTATCTGCAGGTTGGTGATGGCGTTCCGGCAGCTTCTCATTCCGCCATGTACGCTGGGCGTGGCCGCGCTGGCAAGGCAGCGCGCAAAGCAGTCACGGCGCACAGGGCAGTGGCGGACGCCGTGGTCGCGGGGGCCGGAACAGCACCGGAGGTCGCGGACGTGGTGGCCGGGGACCTCCACGTTGTCAGATTTGTCGGGCACTGGGGCACACCGCAATTTATTGTTATAAGCGGTATACCACCCAACCCCCGGCGCAGGCAAACGTAGCGGTCTCAGGAGATGTGTCCTCGATTCCCGTACCACCGGCCGATGCATGGTATCCCGATACGGGTGCCACCGCGCATGCCACACCGGATGCCGGGATGTTGACAAACTCGGAGGACTATGATGATGCAGACACTCTCAGAGTTCGGAAACGGGGCAGTTTTGGCGGGATCTTCACCGAGGATAGGCCGATGACATCTATTCCACTCAAAAGTCTAACACTTTATTCCTGTAAACGTGTACGCATGTTCCTCATGTAACTGGTCCGCCCGTGTGATCTATCTGTACAAAAATTCTCTACGCTGATAATGCCGGTTTATTTTGAGTTTCATTAACAATTGGCTTTCCTTGTTCGTTGTTTGGTGAAGGATTTCCACAACCAAGGCCTCAGTACTTCTTTAAGGGGGTCCACAGGCTGGGGCGGCTCGTGTACAAAGCTTCCAGTTTTCAAGAAGTCAGTTCTTGCTTTGTGTATCTGTGTATACGCCCGCAGTCTGGTCATCGTCAGGCTTCCTGATTCTTCTCAGCCTGTGGTTTCAAATAGGAATGTCCAAAATAGTGTCGTCTCCGGTGAGATATAAGCTAAATTCTGAGTCATGTAAGGCTCGCTCATCTCGGCAAGTCATCCCGTTTTAAACCTAAAAAATATTCCTATATGCCTCCAATGCCAATAAGACGCTATACAGATATTGATGGTTCCTGCGCCGCTGGTAGGTATCGCGTCTATGTGGTTTGTAGGTTACTTTGTTACTATTCGTAGACGATTTCACTCGTTTGCTGCTGTTTATCCATTACGGGTAAAGAATCAGAAGTTTTATAAAGTTTTTGACGTGTTCGTGTGGTTGTAGAGCGACAATTTTCGCGCTCTGATTCAGGAATCTTAGTCAGTCCGGACCTGGGTAGGGGTGAATGACCGCAAATTAAGTGGTCGCACCGGTTTCAGATTCTTCCTAGGTATTAATCACAAGGCAGTCGGTGTGCGTATACGCACGAGGCAGAACCGCGGAGAGTCGACACGCGAAACCGGCTCATAGTTGGTGGAAACCGGGTTGGCTCTCCTTGCACAAGGCACACCGTCGCCGCAACACATATTGGGATTTTGTGCGTTTTTTGAAGACTGCCACTTGCCTAATTAATGCCTACCCTACCAAAGTTTGAATTGTTGAAAGGTCCATACTCCACGCCTCTACAAAAACCTCCTCCGTACCAATTTCTTCGTGTGCTCTTCGAGTGTCAGTGGTTACCGCTCGATCTATTCGGCCTGTATTAATCGGCCACAACGATAGAGTACCGCTTGTCCACCCCTTGCGTTCGTTCCGTAGGTTAACCCACCCCACCTGATAGGGGATGGAGCAGAGTGATGGGATCTGATGCTAGTGGGAAAAACCTCGGTATACTTGCCGCCATGTGCGGTTTTGTGTTGTTTTTTGGACGAATGGTGTTTCCTTTTTACAGGGTATGGTGCACCAGGACTTCGTTTGGCCCAACATTACCAGTGGGTCTTCTGGTCCTGTTGGTTCGCGTGGCTGCAAAAGACTCCTGATCTGGGTGAAGCTTGGGCCAGCCTCTGGCAGCCTGAGCTCTCCACTTGTCAGGAACCACCTTTTCGTTGGGCCATCACTCAACTGACGCGCCCGGCCGAAACGTACTCGGGTGAACCTCCGACCGAGGCATACCATGCGACTCCGGCACATTGACTGCGGCGCGACGTCCTGAGTCTTTCAGGGCCTTACAGCATCGCGATCCACGTGCTATTCCAAGCAGTTCGGGCATCCGCAAAGATGCCGATGCTATGGACCAGGAGTTCAACGCCTTACTCCATAATAACACATGGAAACTTGTTCCTCCGGAGCCAAATATGATTATAATCGGGTGCAAATGGGTGTTCCGTACCAAGCGCACCGCTGACGGCTCTGTTGAGCGTTACAAAGCCCGACTTGCAGCTAAAGGCTTTAACCAAGTGGCCAGGGAAGATTTTTCGACACTTTTAGTCCTGTAGTGAAACCCACTACGGTCCGAATCCTATTTTCTCTTGCAGTCTCCCGTCAGTGGACTCTACGTCAATTAGATGTCCACAACGCTTTTCTTAATGGCCACCTGGCTGAACTGTCTACATGAAGCAGCCACCTGGGTATGAAGATCCGACTCACCCTGGCCATGTTTGCCACTGTGCAATGCTCCCTATATGGCCTTAAACAGGCCCCCAGGGCGTGGTTCAAGCGGCTTCACGATTTCTTAATATCTGCAGGTTTTCATCGTCCAAAACAGACGTGTCTCTCTTCTACACCACTTCCGGGGACTCAAAAGTTTATCTACTAGTCTATGTAGATGATATTATGTAATGGGGCGTGATGCTTGCGCTGTGGATACTCTGCTTACTCGCCTTGCATCTAGTTTAAAATCCGGGACCTAGGCAAGCCGAGTTTCTTCTTGGTATCGAGACAATTAATACTGAACAGGGTTTGATACTGTCTCAGCGGCGATACATGACAGATCTTCTCGGTCGCGCTGGGATGACTGACTGCAAGCCACTCACTACTCCAGCTGCCGTTACTAAACCCGGTAACCCGTCCGATGAAACCGTTTGACAATCCCACACAGTATCGTAGGATTGTAGGGCGCTGCAGTATCTCACCATTACACGTCCGGATCTCTCTTTTTCCGTCAACCAACTGTGTCAGTACATGCATGCACCAACTGTGGACCACTGGGCCTTGGCTAAGCGTGTGTTGCGCTATATCAAGGGACTCTTGCATATGGGTTACAGATCACGTCCTCACCGACTACTACTATCCATGCCTACTCAGATTCGGACTGGGCCGGATGTCCTACGGACAGGAAGAGCACGAGTGGTTACGCAGTCTTTCTTGGGGATAATCTCGTTTCCTTGGCAGTCCAGGAAGCAACGCACCGTCGCCGCTCGTCTACTGAAGCTGAGTACAAGGCCTTAGCCGATGTTGCGGCTGAAGGTGACCTGGGTTGTCTCTTTGCTCCGTGAGCTAGGCCTGCATGACAACCGACCTTCCAGCATTTGGTGTGATAACTTGGGTGCCACGTATCTTTGTGCTAATCCGGTTTTTCATGCGCGGACGAAAACATGTTGAGATCGACTACCATTTCGTTCGTGACAAGGTTGCAACCGGGAATTCGTTGTCAACTATGTTTCAACCAAGGATCAGCTCGCCGATGTCTTCACCAAACGCTTCGGGACCGCGTTTTGCAGCTCTACGGTCCAAGCTCAATGTGGTTCTCACCTACGTTGTGCTTGAGGGGGTGTGTTAGTAATGTTATTATTTGTTATATATTTGTAATCCTAAGTCTAGTCATTATCATGTATTAGAATAAGTCTTAATATGACTAGGCTAATAGTTAGGAGATAATAGTGGCATAATCTGATATTACTCTCCTGTATCTCAGTTCTGTTTCAACTGAATAACATTCGTTTCTCTAAATCTAGTGAAATATTGAATTTTTGGAAATATAATTATCTAAATATATTATATTCGAATTTTTATTTTTAAATTACGAAAGAACTTCGCAAACATTATCTAATGGTAAATCTCACAGCTATATAATATCTTGTAAAGAAAAGAGATTAAATCACTCTACAAGACCATGTGACAAAAGAAGGTTTTGGTAGAAATTTTATTTAGATAATATCTGTATTTATAAGATTCCTGGAATGGCAAAAAATCAAGGGCGAATTTCTTTTTCATCGAAAAAAGAGTATATATTTTGAGTTTTTCGCGACCACAGTGGGAGTCAAACCACAACCTTCTGATCCGAAGTCAGACGCGCTAATCCATACGCTATGCGGTCATACAGACATACTTCTAAACTAATCTTGTTTAGAATATTTAATCATTGTTGTTAATAAGTGCACGTATATGTTGAACATTCGCCGCGCAATGCATATGTGCTACATCATTTTATAACACTTGACACCATGTACGAATATTAGTTGCGTCATATATATACATTTTTTAATTATAAAGTTATGTACTATATATATTTAAATTTAATAATATTATAATAATAAATAAATATTACATATCAATTATAATAATGTTAAATGCAAGTTAAATAAATTATAATATATTACAAAATAAAAATATAACATAATTATCTTTTTGAAATGAAAAATTCATTGTGGAATTAATAACGAAGCTAGAATGAAGTCAGTGGGGACAGAGTCCCAACACATAGTGTTAGCATGAAATGTCTTTCTATAAACGATGACAGGCCCAAATACCTTCGAATATTGTCAGCGTTGGGCATACCAAATAGCCGCTT
>VALG01016520.1:0-19517 GCA_009835305.1 Ipomoea purpurea | reverse complement strand
TTCTCTGATTCTTGCTTCGGAAGATCGGATGCAAAATATTCGCGTGGAGTAGTTATGCTGTATATACACGCTCCAACTCTGACATGAGGATTGGTGTTACTAGGCTCTTCGCGATCATCGTAACACATTTTTATCTTTCGGATCTTTATCTGGATTTGCAATACTCTGAGTAATTTTAATAGATTGAGAGTATTTGAATTTTTAACCTAAAGTGTATATAGGTATTAAATTTGATTTTATAAGGGTTTTTTTTGGGTGGATTATAATTTTTTATATTTGGGGATACTTTTGTGCGAATTCATGGGTTTAGAGAATGTGTACGTATACAGAGGCGGCCTTAATATGAGTAGGTAACTATATAGGCGTCAGTGTGATTGTTGAACGTGAGTCCTAGTGCAAATACTGTCCGCCGAGCTTGATTAACCCCTACAGACAGACAGTGTTAATACTAGGATATTTAACATTCGTTGAAATCAGAATCCTAACATATTTGACAATATATTGGAGTTGCTATATAATACCCTCATTTTATACTATCGAGTGAATATCATACGATATCTTGTAATTTCAAAGTATTAATTACTCTTTCCGGGGCCTGGTCGGTTTTCCAATCTTTTAAGGTCTCTATTCTCTATTTATACTTCGGAAACCGTAATGCGTTGACATTGTGACATGTGCTATATGTTTTTTTTTTTTGTGTTAAGATCTTATTGAGTGATATGTGTCCTTGAGTAACCATCTGAAAATTTTATTGGAAACATCATTTCATAACTCCTGTATAGCAATATAACATCTTCTGTAGAGTTAAAGTTCGCGTATAGTTTTGCATCCCGAGACTGCCCGTAGACCCATGTAAGGCGGCTCGCAGCAAAGTTAACTCTCTGAAGAGGACATCACAAGATTACTGTTGAGATTTTTATTTATAGAGATGAGATTGCCTGTGAAAACCCTTATAAACTTATACCCGGCTTAGAAAGGGCTCAGTAGTCCCTCACGGTATGTGGTTTGATACCCAAGCTATAAGAGACCTTAGCGCTGGATCGATATATGGTAGGGATTGATTTATTGGATGTAACAGGGGAGTTGATAGATTGAATACCGAATATCATCCAACCAAACAGAAATTTAACAGGGGTTTGCCAGAAGTTGGTATCCGCAGAGCTGGATTATGAGCGTTAGGTTATCGCACAGACTTGCTTGAGACGCTGTGCGTTGCCGGTGTCGATTAACGCCAAGTTTAAAATGGCATACAGAGTAATTATAAAACGCAGGTACTATAATCGTTCTCTACCAAAATGGCTAATGATAGAGAATCAGGCCAACTAACAACGTACTTGACTACTCGCACCAAACGCCCTAATGCCAATTAGGAATCTGGAATAATATCTCGAGACTCTTTCATGTTGCTGGTCTGTCATAGTTATAAACCTTACTCTGTGCTTTAGACAGTTCCATGTTATTACATCATAATATAGGTACTTTGAGGTATAAATGATTTTCCATCTCGTAGTTATATGTATCGATTTATATTTATACGATTCGCACAAGGTCTCTCGACTGCCATCGTGTTATGCCGTTTTAGTCCACTTTTTGCTCTTTATTTAGTATCTTGTCAGTTTGCCTTAATAATAGTATTTCCTGTCATTTTTTTATAGTTTTCTATTCCTTGTAAACAGACTAGAAACTAGTATTATCATACTCCCTCCTCGAGTATTTAGAATCACATGATACTCAAGTGAGGACGTTTGTATGAATCTTACTACATCACACGCGTTAGACACAGGCGGATGGAATGGTACTTTATAATAGAACATTCCGCCGGATAACCACTCTAATAGAGTTACATGTTGTTCTTGACCCTTATCTCGTTATTAATAGGTTGTGTTTTGATATCATAGGTACGTTCGGTATATATACTTCAATTCTGATATTGATCGAAATATATACCTTCCAAGAGCCACTTATTATAATTTAACCATAACTATTTTCGTATCCATGTAAGTTTTAAAATATAAAACATCTCATTTGGCAAATGCTGATACTCTGCAGGATATATCTATCTGTTCAAACTTTCATAAAGAACACTTACCAAACGTAAAATATTTCACCATCTCGATCCAACTATCCTCTTCGATACACTAATTCTATACCATTGCGGATTCTTTGCCGGTTTCTTACGATTCCACGTAGACATGTACCCTTAGGATTAAATGCATAATACATGATATATTCCAAGAGTTATTACCCCCGAATCCATCGACCGCTGAAAGCGGCTCACGTATCTGAATGATAAGTAGGTGAGTTTACCTTGCCGAACGTTTTATAAGTCCTATAAAACTTTCAAAGAAATGATCCAATTCCCATTGACATATAGTGGTATCCTTTCAACTTATCCCAAATTTAACCATTAAGCTAGGTGTATCCAAGAGGTTAACAGAGCCCCATTGCTTTGAGCACTCTAATTTGCGTTTCAACTAGTACACAAACTGCGTCCTCGAGAAGGTTAACGACACCAACCCTATGATCCTTTTGCAAGACCGAAGAGAACTCATAAGGTAGGGTCCTAGAGAAGCCGCAATCTGCCTGGCATGTATTGAAGGGGGGGCGGGGAGAGCGGGGGAGTTCGGGAAGGACCATTTATCGCGTTTGGCGAGGCACCGTTGGTTAACTTGACCACGAATGGTTAAGAGGTCTGTTGTAGAACCGTGATGTCCGGTATCCAATCCCAAAGTCCAACGAGGAACGGAGGCCTTATAATGTGTGTAACCAATGCATTTGACTTGATACAGATTAGAATATAATCACGCTATTGGAAGACGTGGAAACTTAACACAAACGTTGGCTAATATAACTACTTGTGAAATATCGGAGGACCCCGATGTTGGTTATTAACTTCGATATATTCAATTGCTTTGGTTCATTCGCTTACTATTCTTATGAATGTCGTAACCGATAGGACAAACACATACTAAAACCAAATAGAAAAAAGATTCATATCATATAAGCTCTAAAGTGGGATAATTCTTTATTCTTGTTCAGGGTGGGCCATTTTAGATTGTTATCAAATATTGACAAAACAATGGGCGATTGTACATTTCGCAAAGATATTACACAGACTCGAACCGTCATAAAGATATTGTGCCGGATATAATAAATATAGTTTATTTTTTAAATTAATAATATTACTAGATAAACTACTAGCCTTATGGATGGTTTTCTCCTTCTCCGTTTGATACACGCCTGATAGATTCGGAAGATACCGGGATGACGGTTTAGATTAGTTTTTATGCTTTTTTGCGCTGTCCTCTTGGGGCCTGCCAGTTTCCAAACCTAGAATGAGGTATGTGGTGTGCCCTAGTCCGTTTATTCTACAGTAGCTCCCTCTATCTTCTCTCGGAAATCGAACACACTAATTCTATCTCGTCACCCCGTCCACCGTTATAACCTAATTAATAGGGGTATAGGTCCAACGTATCCTACCATCTATTACCGAAAAGTTGAATAGTAGGGCATAAGAGTATAAAATTATTGAATGATGCTGTCGCCAGAGGCGCTAAGCCGCCTGATGTCGAAATCCGTCGAGTTATGTTCAATGAATCGATTACGCACCGCAGACGGTGCATAAAGCCCGTCGATCGACCTTATATATATATATTATTACAATTAAATTGAAATGCCATCCTTGTAATATATATTAAGTGGATAACGGAGTCAAACGCATCATATTTATCAATATAGTGACGGGTTTTAGTAAAAAATACGAGGGTGATCCCAATTTTGATAGGATTATTGCAAACCATTTTAACGTGCCAATACCCTTTTAATAAAAATTTGGGATCCACCCTCCACCAGATAGTTACCTTATTTCGTGCTCAACCAACCTCAAAACCCGTGGTGATCTGTTGCACTACTGTCTTATAGTCTACTTCGTAGAGATTGATCTGAAATCAGTTACAGTGTTCATTTTTATTCTGCTCCGTCATGATAGTAGTGAAAGTAAAAATGAACGTGGTGGGTTCTGTAATTCTGCGCACTTTGCAAAGAGATTACAAACTCGAGCTCAGATAGAACAATAGAATTTAACTAGCCACAGTATGTACTTCGCTAACAAGGGTTACGCTTCTACTATAGATCCAATAGATCAGGTTTCCAAAGACATACTATAACTCACATTTTTGCTATGTGTGTTTACTAAGCCAAATTTTTCAAATTTTGAAAACTGAAAGATGCTTAAGTATCTTTTGTGTATCTATAAGGAGAAACATCTTATAGAAACATCCACTCTATTCTCGGCAGGAAACATTCATCTCTAGCTAAAGTAAGAGAAAACAGGGCGATATCTTCCTCCATGACTCGCATTGTCCGCTTAATTTGGGGTTCCATATGTAATATAATTACAGCATCGTAAGACTCATATTATGACGGTTTTTATTATACCATGCCTTTCTCCTTTTACTTAGATTCACCATCTCGCTCTTTCTCTCGCTTTCTACTTATACTCATGTAGATGCTATAAGAGATTTAACTTTGGCTGGCCGCCGTATACAACCTTTAGAAAGGTTCGTGGACATTATTGGTGCACATTATCAAGCAATCAATGTAGGACGAATCTAGAACGTCTAAATTAGAGTCGTACAAATCGTTGTGTTTATGTGAGTTTTGACGAGTTAGCAAGCCAATAAATATTTTCAGACATAATTTAGTATATGTGAAGCTTTCAAGGCGTCACCCTATCCGGTAATACAAGTTTGGTCGAATATGCCATCTCCAGTTGGAAATCTCACCCCATATTTGGATCCAGTACATCGCGATTCAAAATGATATTAATATTCAAATAAAATTATTTTTAAATATTAGTTAAAAAATAATTAATATTATTAAATTAAATTTTAGGGTGAACCTTAGTAGGGGTTATTGAATGTATTGGTCCGTAATATATATTTCATTATTGGACCGAATCCGAGAGCTCCGGGACATGATCGCCTCGATGTAATAAATCTTTACATATATTAAGACCTTAAAAGGTATTAAAAAAAATTATTCCATTTAACCATATATGAGTGCCAAGGCCTAACCTAGCGACGTATATTCGCGACGTACCGTTATATATATATATATATATTAGGAACGTGGCGATGCGCCTTCTCCGTTCGTTTACCCTTATGCGCAATCAATATCCACAGCGTGTTGAGCAGTTAAAGCGAGCGCTTTATATATATATATATATATATATATATTATGAACTGAAATGGGAAATACCGTTAAGCCGTCCAGATTAATGTCACAAGTAGACGAATCTTCTCGGATAAATCCAAACACTGGAACTAAGGATTAACGTTGTTCCTAAACGGGGTTAAACCTCTGTCGTTTTGCTGACTCTAAAAAAAAATTGGCATAGACAGACAGACTTGTGTTTGATACAGTTAACTATAGTTTATCTTAAAGAAAAAAGAAATGGAAGATAAATTAAAAAATGTCAGTACCGCTATAAAAAGACAGAAGAATATCCGGACTAACAGAGAAACAATTTTTAGTTATAACGGGACTAAAACTTTGTTTTAAAATCTTTAAATGTCCACAAGGATCGGGGCATTTGGGCTAAGTCTCCAGCAGGATTTCTCGCATCCTGAACCTGCGACACGCCGATAACCACCTCTACATGGTCGCAACACTTGGACTTGAAGCTATTATGCTTAAATGAATACAATCCATAAGGATAGCATTCAGCTGTGCTAGCCCTTTATGGATACATAAAATACAGATCAGGTTAATCTCTAGTTTCCACCAATACCTGGACGTAATTATCCGTAGCATCGAGCATAATCCGACACGCCATCTTTTTGATATTACGCTGGCGAATACGACAGGTGCAGCACGAAGCGCTTCCCTAAGACCATACTACCGGGAGGATCGACTGGTTTTTTTTTTTTTATTTACTTAGCAAAGAAGGGGTAATACCACCCAGATTAAAAAAAAAAATAGCCACAAAAAGGCTACCACCTGATTATGTCCTCATCCAAAAGATTAGAAAAATTACCATTCGTCCTATAGTCCTAGGCTAACCACCGAATGCCCAAAGGAACCCCGAATGCCCACACGAATGCCGCAAGAATGAGTAACCTACCGCCAAAATGCCGCAAATGGTCTAGAACCACTCCAGAATTAGTACCTCATTTCATCTGCCGCACCAGGATTTTGGTTTGATTGAGTAGGGTTCTGCTCAATTTATTTGGAAGGACATGACGAGTGTTCATCGGGTTGAGGTCCGCTAAGGCGATCTAAGGTCATTCGGGGAACAGATTGTAAACGTGCGACACTTCTGAATCAAAACAATTAATTAACATAGGACAGGGACCTATATAATATTGCCAATTTCAAATTATACATTGCGTAGGTTCATGGTTTTTTACTAGGAACACCCCACTATCCGCAACATGCTCTGATCAGCTAGGCCATTACGCCTCCCGCTTCCTTTATAACTACCCAATGCCCGATTTTCCGGTGTCTATGTATTACACGCTCGACAGCGGGCTTGAAATTGGTTCAGACAGATCGAATCAGTTAACGGTATATCATGCCTTATTCCCTACACGAAAATCTCGATGTTGGACACACTAAGGTATCGGTAACTTACTATAGTCTCTTAATCTATTAATATGGTTTCAGGAATAATAAATATATCCAATTATTCTTGTATTCGATGGGAAAATAATTTTTACATTATTATTGTAAGAAGTTTGTCACACCTCTTAGTGGTGTTTGTGTTACTTTTCTATGTCTCTCGATTTGTGCCACAACGAGTCTGAGAATGATTATATTTTTTTTTGACCATTGTATACCGATATATGATCATACACCGATACAGAGATCACGTTGCGTCCCGTCGAGGACTCATATTGCTAATCGAGAAAAAGATACCCAAGCTTGTCCATGTTATTGGGAGGCAAAGTTGACTGTGGGGTAGGTAATATTTGTTGCCAAACAGAGTGAATATTAAGGGTTGGTTTTTTATAATGAATTGAAATATTGAAATTTGGATTGATAATTTGACGCGAAAAACGGGGAGTCGAGCAAAGGATTTAATATCTATTATCTACTATCCTTGTCTGCATGATTACGATAACAGGTTACTTCACTAGCTCACAACGCGCTTCTAAGAGATTTGTTTGTTTTGGGGAGAAAAAGGTATGTTTGACTAAAGTCGACACTGTAAAACACAGATTTTACTAATTACAAGGATTTTACTTTTTGACGTATACGACTATGGTGACCGCTTTGTCAGATTCAATATAGCAGCACACCCGCCCTCCGCCTGGCGCGGCATTGCGACTCCAGGAACCAAAACTTCACTTCGGACCTCAGTTAACGAACAGCATAGGTCTTAAGGACTACGAATACTTGGCAGATAACGAGTATCTAGTCGCCTAAGAGCGTCCTTACACCTATTAGCATTATACTCAAACCGAGATAATAGAAGATACAATTTAATCGTAGCAAGATTTAATACACTGGCTTCTTGTTAACCTTTTATATAGAACCACCCTTTTCCCGCGTCTAAATCGCCATACCGAGATCGTTTATATACGTTTTAGCTTGCATGTACCGGTCTCTGGTCCTCTACGTTTTAGTGGTGTACCACAACCATCATCAATCCACAATCTGGCTCAATTTTGCGACTTACATCTCGGGATTAATGAAGGATTCTGTGTGGCCAAAGTTGGATTCACACCAATTGAAGAGGAATAAAAGAGCGGTAAGGATTCAAGAAAGTAGTTCGTGCGCGGAACACTCAGAATACGTAATCGGGTAACACAATGTAAATAGGACCATATTATCATACCACGAATTGCCCTACTATCACGCCGCATTCATACTTGGTTGATTTGCGAGATCGTCTAATTGCATAATCTTTAAGAATGAAAATAGATGGACCGTGAAAAACGACAATTTTCCAAACTGGGTGTTGGTATGTACGTAGAGCGGAGAAACCGGTCGGTTTGGAGAGGGGAATCCCTACCTCCAGCGGCCAAAATTCCTGGACCTCACAGGGAAACGGTTGTTACCACCACGTACCCAATTAGTAACATACCATTGGGCGAGGAAACGATTGAGGTCTGCGAGGTCCTCTCTCTTACAGCAAAAAATACCGAATACGACATTAGCGATAACTTGTATGGAATCTGTCCACGTAGGCGGTGGCTACTTGGCATGTGATCAAATAAATTATCGGAATATTTGCGCTATGTCAGCTGATGCAAGCATCAGATGTTATTAAACAGAAAATGTACATACCAGACAGACCTATAACAATAATTTGATCGGAATTTCTTGAGAACACGAAACTGGGCATAATCTCATAAAACAGATCGGAAAATCTCATAAATTTAAACCAGAGCCTACTAAAATTTACGATGATATACTTCACCCCATAAATTGTTAGCCAATTTCACTAAGAGATAGTGTTGATATATTTTTCGCGAATCTTGGTGCTCTACGGATTCATTGTTATGAAAATTGTTTCTCTTGTTTGCCGATAGCTCGACAGATAAACTCGCTGGTCAGAGACCATTGATATGCCAAAGTGAATGTGCCAGGCTCTCGTTGGCAGATTCATAATTCGAAAATCATTTGTTCTCTGTCCTGCAAATTAAGAGTCGAAAACCATGTGCGGCGAAAGAGTGGGTGGAGAAGAAAGTCCACGCATAGTTCCAAACGGAAAGAAAAGAAAAAGGGAAGATAAGGTGTACTAATGGGAACCGTGTTCACGCCATTTATGGTGAACCACCGGGTTACCATGGGCACAATGACCTCCCTCCTCTCTAACAAGCCTTCCCTTCGTGAGAGCAACAAGAAAGATATATACTAGAGCTATACAATTGAAAAAGCACCCACCTCTTAAATCTAAGTAATAAATCACTGGCATATCTTAACATTTCAATTTTTTGGCAAACCTTTTTTTTTTTTTTTTTTTGAAAACAAATCTTTTGTCAAAAACAAAAAAAAAAAAAATCTTTTGTCCCAACTGCCAACTCAACAACTGGATTTTTTTGGAAGAAGCCCAGTCCACATCTAATAAACTCCTTTTCTAATTAATTTTTTATACAAAGATTCCTTGTAAATTTTTTTTTTTATTTTTTTCTTTTAATATCTAAATTTCCCTCCTTACAAAATGATAACAAAAGACATTAATTTTCACATTATAGCATCCCACAGGTCATTCACTCTGAGATCTTATCATTTTTGGTGCACAAATTTTTAATTTTTTTCATTTGGTGTCTAACTTTGTTGTATTTATAAGTTTTGGTCTTTTCGGTCCAATATTGAGTGAACATGTTGCTGAATTTTATATTTTAGGAGCAAAATCGCATCCCAAGGAAAGATCTAGAATGTGGAAAGTGAATATTGCAATATTTATTACAAAAGTCTTCTGTAAGAATTGAATATTATTGCTGAGTGTTTTCCTCCTGAAGAAGAATGCATATTGAAGATCTGAGTTGACTGTGTGTTATTCTCCGAAGAAGGATATTGCAAATTGTAACCTTCTGTGTTTCGTTAAAGAATGCTAATGGAGTTATTTTGTTTATTATCCCATAGTCTATTGATGTTTAAATATCTTGAAACACATAGAGAGCTTGTGATATCAGCCTCAAATGCCGAAGACGGAGTTTTGATAAATTAAAAACTTGCGAAACCCAAGTATGGTCCTCGACCTGAAGATCGAAGCTTCTCCTTGAAGAAGTTTTATACACCAGTTAGCTATTTGAAATGCTCTTGAAGATGTTTTATATGGATAAATATTATTTACTTAATCACACAAACGGTTGTCCCAATAATCTCTTGAAGTAGATAAATGACCATTTATGACTTGAAGATTATAATGAGATATTTATAGGACTGGAAAGTCCATTACTTCATTGTTATATATTGGAGCACGATTATTGAACTAGAAGTTCCATAATCGCATCAGGCCTGATAATTGAGTTTGCGATGAATTTGCTAGCAACATTTAGTGCTTCCCCCTACAATGAAAATTGGAATGATTGTTTAACATATCCTCCATCATTTTTCGAGATACAAAGATTTTGACATTTATGTGAGAAATCCAATATGTGGTTTTGATGGGCTATTTGGGCACTGGCTCTTTTATTTTGATCCCTATAATGCCAAGTTAAAACTGGTTATGTTATATTTTTACCCCAATGTCCCATATGAGGACAAATAAGATTGTGTTGCACAGCAGTATAGTTTTGTTAAGGGAACCTTACAAAACAGTTTGCACTAAGTCCTTCTACACACCATAACTTAGAAGCAGTCTGTAAAAATTCTTGTTGAGAATGTTTTCCCACTGAACAACTCTTGAGATATGTTCCACGTAAGTCTCTGCTACATCCACTTTTTGGAGTAATATGTTATAAAATTGGGATGCGTAGGCTTAGAAGATTGTTATCTTCCAGGGAGCGACAACCCCTAGCTGTGCTAAAATGGACAATCTACAAGGAATTTTGATATCCTGAAGATTATGCTACGAAAGCATATGGTTGTAAAACTCTTTTTTCCCTTAGACTAGATTTTTCCCCATAAGGGTTTTCTTACTAAGGTTTTTAAAATGAGGCAATCCCGGGATGTTGGTGCAACTTGAGTGGATAGTCCTGAAAGACCTTAGAAATCTTGAGATATGCTCGGAAGGCTTATGGTTGTACTCTTTTCCTTGGCTAGTTTTTTTTCCACTGGGTTTTCTTAGGCTAAGGTTTTTAATGAGCAACCGGTGCAACACATTTTTGGAAATACTTCGTGTACTCTTTTCCTCGTCTAGGTTTTCCCACTGGGTTTTCCTAGCGAGGCTTTACACGAGGCAGGAGTATAGTTTGATAAATGGCCAAGGGGGATGTTTATAAATATTATTATTATTATGGTCATTATCACAAGACCTTTCATTTGTTATATTTATTCCATTATTTATGTTTATAGAAAATGAAGGGTTATATGAATGTTATATATAATGTTCAAGGCATAATGAAAGGTCTTGTGATAATGACCATAATAATAATATATTTATAACAGTAATGTGATATATGTAATTATATTATTACTAAAATAAATATGAGAAAAAAAAAAGAAATAATTTAATTGTAATTATTATAAAAATAAATCCAGTGATCCATGTTTAGCTTAATTATTATAATAGTTATTAGACAATTATAATAATATTGTACAATTAATACTTTCATCATCTCCATATTTGAATGAATTAATTGTAATTATTATAAAAGATCATCGACCCATGTTTAATTGTAATTATATAATATTCACTGTAATTATTAGCTTAATTAACATAATAATTATTAATCAATTATACTAATATATGTGGGCAATTAATTCAATTAATTGTCATAATAATTATTAGGTAAATCCTATACTTAATAAAGCCATATGGTCTTGTGAAAATTAAATGATGGATAATCAACATTTAATTTTCACAAGACCATAATAATATTGTGAATTATAATAACAATAAAAAAAAATAATAATTGTAATATAATATATGATAATAATTTCCACGTTTCTAATATATATATATATATATAATATATATATATATATATATATGATTTATTTATTTTATTTATTATATTATTTATATTTCAATTTCTACTGGAAATTATTGTGTGAACGATGGTCCACATAATTGTATGGAATCATGAATATCTTAAATACATTTTTAATATATTAAAAAATACATTATTTTTACATATTAGAAAGTACCTTACATACATATATAATGTACCTTAGTAATATTTAAAATATACTTTTATTTCATGCAATCCCCAAAGTTCATAAGTTTGAAATTAATATATGACATAGCTAGGCGCCTAATATTTAAGATTGTTGATATGCATATTGAGGACTACGGAGACAAAAGATGCGTTAATTCGTGGATCATCGGATACTATCCAACAACACTCTCCAACTTAATGACGTGAAGTAGGCTTAGTAACATTAAGATTATATTCCGAATTATTAGTTCTCATCTTTTATTGATTACACACTTAATTCGATAGTATTTGGAAAAAAAATCAATGTTCGAACTAAGATTGTGATTTTGGTCTTAAAGTCAATTGTATGTTGCCTACATGTCTAGAGTTAGAAATCTCAAAGGTCTAAAAATTTTTGATCGACTCTAAAATTGTAATTCAATTACTATTTAGTTACTAAGTTCTTAACATTTTGTAATATTAATACTATATATGTACTAAATTTTAAATATAGTTTAAGTTTGTAGTAATTCACCCACCTTTAGATATTATTTTAATGTAATATTTTAATGTTCATAATTTATCATAGGAATTCACCACATTAATAATTATTAAATAAAAAAATTTTTATATATGAAATAAACCTCTATATGGTTATTTTTTATAACATATTTTTCCGTGATCGCACGGGACAAATACTAGTATACTAATATGTGTAACTAATACATTATACCTTAAGTATATAGAAAAAAATATATATAAAGTTGTCACATTTATTGAGCTATTATTTTACCATAATAATTACTATTAAATTTTAATATAGTATATAGTTTGGGGAGGTAGTTTTGGCCGAAAGTTGCAAAGTAGATTTTATTTGTATTACTTAGTATTGATAATATGATTGAACTTAAAAGCTTCATACTAGTATTTTTTCGTTCTCTTCCAAAACTCAAAAAGTTGATCTCAAAGGCTTTGGAGATGTAAAAATGGTTTGCACAACTGCACAAATGATTTGTTCAACTTTGGGGCCATAATTCTAACACTGTTGCGTCGAAGTTCCGAACATTGGTTAAGTAAGAAGTATGACTAATGATGCATTCTTTATTGACATGAACAAAATATATAGAGATACATCAGAGAAAGTCTTGGAAGATGTTACATATTACTGATATTAGTAGGAACAATAAATGACTTATTCAACAGCAAATAAATATAACTACTAAACTAATATAATTAATCTGTAATACGCCCCCGCAAGATAGAGTTTCCATCAGAAACTCCTATCTTGGATCGAAAACGCAGAAAGGAATCCCGGCCAAGCGGCTTGGTAAGAACATCTGCTACCTGATCCTTCGAGTCGATACGAGTAACACACAAAGAACCATCCAGGACCCGTTCCCAAACAAAGAAGTAGTCCAAGACGAGGTGTTTCATCCGGAAATGAAAAATTGGGTCCTTGGCCACATAAGTCGCACATAAATTATCACAATAGAGCAGTGTGTTAGTAGATAACTGAATACCGAGCTCATGCAACAGATTGCGAACCCACAGAACCTCAACCACAGAGTTAGCCAAAGCACGATACTCTACTTCTGTTGACGACCGCGAAACCGTCATTTGCCGAATTGACTTCCAAGAGATGACGTTTGAGCTGAGATACAGAGCGAAGCCAGTAATAGACCTCCCATCATCATGATTGCCTCCCAATCCAAATCAGAAAAGGCAGTAAGTGTTAATAGAGAGAACCACCTTTGAACAAGAGACCTTGGAAAGCCGTCCTTTTTAAGTAACGCAGCAACCGTTTCACTACAGTCTAATGAGATGCGAGCGAGGTGTTCATGTACTGAGTTAACTTATTCACAACAAACACAATATCTGAACGTGTTATGTATAAATACTGAAGAAGCCCAATGAACCTGCAAAAAGAAGTAGCCTCAACGGAGATGCATCATCAATGACAATAGATGAAGTTGAACTCATCGGTGTGGAAACCGCTTTAGCATCCTGCATGTGACTCTATGTCAAAATATCCACAATGTAGCGAGTCTAGGATAGAAAATAACCACCCACAACAGGGACAACCTCAACACCCAAAAAGTGATGTAAAATACCAAGATTCTTTGAAGAAAACCGGCGAGAAAACACACCAATAAAACGTTCCAGGAAGCTATCATCATTACTTGTGAGAAGGATGTCATTCACGTAAACCAAAAAATAAACTATAATACCGCACAAATTGTACATAAACAACGAAGCATTAGAAATAAACTTTTTAAAACCAAATCGCAGCATAAAAGATGAGAGTTCTAGGTACCACGCTCTTGGTGCTTGCTTCAAACCATAAATTGCCTTGTTGAGCTTACAAATATGTGTCGGTCGATAAGCGTCAACAAAACCAGACGGTTGTTGCATGTAGACATCCTCATTTAAAGTCCCATTAAGGAATGTATTATTGACATCTAATTGGTGAATAGACCAATTTCTTGTTAGCGCAATAGTGAGAACTACCCGAATAGTCACAGGCTTCATCACATGGCTAAAAGTCTCATAATAATCATGGCCATATTCCCGCAAAAAAACCTTTTGCGACCAAACGAGCTTTACATTTATAAACTGAGCCATCAGCCTTACGTTTGACCCGAAAAACCCATTTACATTCGATGACTTTCTGACCGGTAGCAAGAACCAGTTCCCATGTACGATTGCGGTGTAACGCAGTATATTCATCCTCCATAGCCTTCTTCCATAGAGGCTGTTTGAGATCATAAGTAATTGTGGGAGGTTCAATAGTAGTAGAGATAGAATGAGTAGTGGTTACATTGATAAAAACATCACATAATACTTTGGATTCAACTTATGATGACGCTTTGGTCGATCAATACGCTGACGCTTTGGTCGATCACAGTAGGTTGTGTCTCAGCTGACACAGATGGTTGATTGGACACGTTGGGAGGAGGATGACATGGTGACACTTGAGGAGACACATACTCAGTTTGCGAAAGACTATTTAGATGGGTATTGGGTGAATGTTGTGTAAAAGAAGCAGAAGATTAAGGATGAGACACTGGCGGTGGGAGCGGTGGTAATAGGGGTACTGAAATAACAGGAGTTCCTAAAGTCAGAATAACAAGATTAGACTCAGATAATTTTTTAGGAATCGAGACCAACCTAGGAAATGGGAAATCAATCTCTACAAAGCGAACATGACATGAGATGTAGACCCGATGAGTTACGGGATCATAACATTTGTAAGCTGACTGAGATTCTGAATAACCTAAAAAGACAAAAGGCTTAGATCTGGGTTGAAGTTTTGAGGAGTTATATGGATGTAATCAGGGAAAACAAAGGCAACCAAATGACTTGAGTTTTGTATAGTTGGGACATTTACAAAACAATTTTTGAGATGGGGATACATAGTTTAAGATTGGGGTGGGTATTCTGATTATTAAGTACACTGCAGTACAAAAGACATAAGACCAGTAAGATATTGGCATAGAAGCCTGATGAAGTAACGACAGACCTATTTCGACGATGTGCTTGTGTCGGCATTCTGCTGTATGTGGTGGAGTGGTGAAATGAGATATACCAACAGAATTGAAAAAAGGGATTAATTTATGGAATTCACCACCATTGTCTGAAAACACAGAGATTATTTTCTGGCAAAAATAACTTTAAACTATTGTTTGAAACTGAGGAAAGAGAGTAGGAACATCAATTTTTTTTTCTTAAGGGGATACCACCATATGTACTTCGTATAGAAATTAACAAAAATAATATAGTACGAATAACCATCAAACATAAATATTTTTTGTTCTCCATACATCAGTATATAACAGCTCAAGTGGCCTAGAACTACGCAATGAATTTTCCGAAAAAGGTAGTTTGTGACTTGTTTATATTGCACGAGATGCATTTGAAGTTACAAATAGCGTGACTACGGTAAGGACAATTTATTGCGATGAGAAATAAAACCAAGAATTTTATTAGGCAAGGTGCCCAAGGCGATGATGCTAGGGGGGTGCATCGGTCGTTCGGGTGGGCGGATGGACAACCCTATCGGATATCGGATATTATTATGTTGACCCTACTTCCTTCTATAATTTAAAAAATCTAATCGGTTTTAGTAACTACCGGATGAGGTCGGTTCGGTCGCATATCCGATTTTAATTCGGATTTTAGGATATTAAAGAAATAACAAAATAATTGAACAAAACACTTTAAATCTAAAAAGTTGAAAAAATATTACAAAAGAACATACAAAATTACATGCAATGCAAAAATTAATTTTCCATTGAATCTGCAATATTACACATTTACATGCAATTACAGATGACAATAGAGTTTTCATTTATACAAAAAAACATACTAAGTTGTCAATTGTCATATGCAATTACATGCAATTAAAAATCTGAATATACAAAAGTACAAAAGCATACTAAGTAGTAAGTTGAGTAAGTTGTCATTAGATGATCTGCTTCTGCAAAAACATAGTAATTACTAAGTACATATGATAATGTAAATACCCGTGAGGCAGTTACTATCAATAAAGTCCAGATCAATTAAAAAGCAAAAATAAATTCTTTTATACATACCGGTAAAGGATCCTAAATACAATCTACTATGGTTGCAACGAGTACCGACTGGATGCGTCGGGAGTCTCTGAGTACAACCTATCGATCGTCCAAAAGTCCTTTACACTGTTGCACTGGTGGTATTTATAGCCGCGGAGCCTGGGACAAGAATCCGGCTGGTCGGCATGCTTCCCACGTAGCAACCACGTGTCACCCGCCCGAGCGCCCTATCTGTCGTCGTCTAGTGCCGCCACGTGTTTTTAGTCAGCACATTCGCCAAAGGGCTACCGCTCGGTGGTTGACACCCCGGTCGGGCAATACCGGTCGGGTACCGACGGGTTCTTCTGTAAAGATCCGACCTGTAACCTGCAAAACAAGTAAGAAAGAGAACAAAGGCATGTCGGTCGGGGTATTCCCTACAAGAGCCCCCAGCCCGGCCTTTTTGACTTGCTCGGGAAAAATGGGACAGGGTGAAAAAGTCCAATCGCCCTCTGTTATCCTGCTAGACAGAAGCTGTCATTCCCTGCTCGCCAGTGTTGAACTCATGCGCGCCTTAGGAACAGTGCCAACCGTCGCCTCGGTTTCAGCAAAAGTCGCGTCAGGCGTGATGATTGTTTCCCGCCCAAACCTTCTCCTATAAATAGGCCTTTAGAGACTTCATTTGAACTTTCTCCAATCTACTGAAGCGGTCGGATATCCTCAGAGATCCCGAGCACTTCCTACAGTAGATCAATCGAGCGAAGAGAATTCAAGCCTCCACAACTCAAAGATCCTCCTGAACGGTAAGTTCTCTGATTCTCTTCTATTTATATTTTTCCTTATGCCGTAACAGTAGGTACATAATACTTAGGTATCCTCGACTACACCCCGAGCCCCTAACTGATCCGACCACCCCTTAGGTAATCAAGATGTCGAGCTCTGACAGTCAAAATGCTTCGATCGGTGACTACGATCAAGAAGTCGAGGAATTTAGTGAAGAGGAGATAGACGTAATGTCGTACTCTCCTGAGGTCATGCAACGACCGGGGAAGCTCCCGATATGAGCCCCCGCTTCCCAGTGAGCCCACTAGGTCGAGTGGATCATCGGGATCCGCTCAAGAGGCTCTGGGAGCTCAGATAGTGAGAGAACCTCCACGAGTGGACGAGGTCTCCCGACCGGAGGTGTTAGGGAAACAGCCTACCGGGGTGATAGGGAATCACCGGGATGCGATTCCCGACCGCGTGAAGGGTCGGTCGAGGAAGAGATGGCCGAGCTAGCGGCCCGAGCGGATGATGATGGCTTCCAGTTCTCAATAGCGATAGCGTCGCGGAGGAGATGAGCGACCTCACCAAAGGAGAGGCGCGCGGATTCGGAAAGATTGAGCGGCCGGGTTAAAATTCGACACCAGCAGGCGGCTCGGAAATGTTATCGAGCGTCATCAGGGCAAATGGATCGGGATGCACTGCGATTCCCTGATGCCCCGATCGAGTTCCCCTTCCCAGCGATCCTGACCGCATTCTTGGGCTACTACCGGTGGTGCCGGCTCAGATTTGCCCGAACTCCCATCGCATCCTCGCCTGCTTCACCCAGATATGCGCTCGCATCAAGTGGCGTGCTCAATGGAACTCTTCAACTTCATCTATCAGGTGAAGTTGTCACCCAACTATGGAGGAGGGTTCGTTGATGATGCAGTCTCTAGAAAGGACGGTGCACGATCGAGGACTGCCCGGGAATAACAAAGGCTGGAAGAACAGCGATCTTCTAAGTCAATACGACCCGTGATCTTCTCCGGTCGATAGGTGTGGACGTACCACATTTCAGATAAAGCAAGTTAGTGCTGGACGAGACTCCACTTCTCCGGCGAAGCAGTGAGGAGAACCTCGAGCGAATGTTCACGAGTACAGAATTTTCTGTACCGCAGAAAGCTTGGAGGCGCTCTGTTACCTGATCCGGTGTACGACGCTGACGGAGAAGTATAAACCCGGTTCCCGATGGGCAGTAGTGCCGGGAGCCCCTGGCTCGGGGGAAAGCGGAAGATAAAAGTCTAACCCTACTAACTCTTCCCGACCTGACTTCCGAGCGATGGGCATGTTCCGATCTAAACAACTTCCTTTTTTTTGCAGATATGCGCCTAAACGCATCGTTCGCCCGAAGTCCCCTCCCCGAACCAAGATCGCTCTGGGGAAGAAGAAACCTGCAACGGGATCATCCGGGGAGGACTCTATCCCGTCGGCCGACCAGTCAACCCGGTCACGCTGTGACTGAGGAAGGGGCGTGGTGGAAGCCTCGGAAACCCTGGTCACTCGGGTGACTAACAACAAGTCTAAAGGTTCGACTTCAGCAGGTCAGTCGAGACGACGGCCCAGGAGATGGCCGGGAGCAAGCGGCAACGGTCGGAAAAAAGTCCGACCCCCACGGTCGGTTCTGGGATGGCCGACGCCTCCTTTCTGTCGCGGCTCGTAACTTGACGCCAGTCGAGACAGATTTGTCCAAACTAAGCTCGACCCAACTGGCCAGAGCTAGGGCGTGATCTCTCTGAGGTATGATCGTCTTCCTTCTCCTTTTTATAATTTTTAAGTTACTGCGTTCGGGCTGACTCCATTGTTCATGCAGGCATCTCGGATCGGGGCGATCCTTCACGG
Organism: Ipomoea purpurea; assembly: GCA_009835305.1. Classification (NCBI taxonomy): domain Eukaryota; kingdom Viridiplantae; phylum Streptophyta; class Magnoliopsida; order Solanales; family Convolvulaceae; genus Ipomoea; species Ipomoea purpurea. The sequence continues at coordinate 571 of VALG01016520.1, read as the reverse complement.
CCAGGCTCTGCTGGCTACCGAAGCAATCGTACAAGAAGCTGGCTGATCGGAGGCTCAAAGAAAACGCCGAGCAGGCCCTCGAGCTGAAACAGGCCAAAGAAGCGCTCGAGAAAGGGAGGACCGAGCGGGGACTCTCCTGAAGAACTAACGGACCTAAAGGAGCGGATGGAGGGTTTGGAAGCCCGATCAAGTACTCAGACACGACCGTTAGAACTTCTTCCGTGACGTAGCCCCCGGGATTGATTCATGCGGAAGATCGTCGAATGTGATCGCGATCTAAATCGTTGTCGATGGACGTTCGGAACTGGCCCAGTAGATACTTAGGCAGCACGAGGAGAGAGATTGGCACAATAAGTTACTTACAGCGCAGCCGTATTCCTAGTAAGCGAGAGAGAGAACAATGATGAGCCCTGGACAAGGCGGGAGGATCGTTCGAACAATACTCTTGTTAGGCGTTGACTGACCGCGCCTTTCCCCAAACAGCTCTTTTTGTGAGTCCGACCCGCACGCGGCTAGGATCTTTTGGACCCTGGCGTTTTATCTCTTTATCTTATTTTAAGGGGCGGCAAGT
>VALG01016519.1:0-12014 GCA_009835305.1 Ipomoea purpurea | reverse complement strand
AAAAAGTATAGCTAAATGCAATTGCAAGTGAGGTAACCCAAGTAATAATCGTGATCTTGTGAAAAATTTTTGGAGATAATGTTGATGCGTCGAGAGGATATATCAGTGTAAGGAGCAGTGATGTTGGTTTTATTCGGATGTGGATTCAAGTGGGGATATTGTTGAGCGTGCTTCTATAGGCCATGTGTGCATGTTTGGTGACAGGCGTTCGTATGTCTCTTAAGTAGCCACTTGAAGTCTTTTAAGCGAAGGCATAAGTTAAGCTATTTCAAGAATAAGAGAGGCCAGGGGCTATAATGAGCAAGTGTAATATTCGAGGTGAGGTTCACATGGTGTAGACTTTGATTATGAACTGAGGAAATCAAGTGTTTTTATTTGTTCATTGTTTCGCTCAATTCACAATTAAACTAGCAACCTGGGTTGTTCAACGGACAACATGAATGTTGAGGGTGTTTTTTTTTTCGACTTGTCTGCAAATGTGCAATGATTGTTTGTGCTGTCATGTAGAGAGATGGATAGTTACGAGGATAAACCAATTGAAAGTGTTGATTGTCAATTTCTTGATGATCAATTAGAAATGGGAATTGGTTTGAATCAGGGAAATGTTTTAAAACGTTCCGGTGGCGTAGCACAGTTGGGATCTCCGTACGTGCCACGTTCGTTGAGCATATAACATTATGTTTTCTCCGGTGATGATGTTCTTTGATGACAGTATAGGCAGGATCCAAAAAACAAGAGATCAGAGATCATTTAGAGTATGGAGAATATCTTATGTTTGATTTTATGTTCTTGTTGCACTTAATGAGGGATGTTGGTGATGGCCATTTTGGGTCCTCTGTTATAGGGGCGTTTCCATTTCAGTCCATTTTAATTTTTTTTTGGCCACTTTACAACCACTGTTATTGAATGTGTTCCACTTTTAGTCACCGTTAATATTTCCGTCAAGAGGCCGTATAATCAAAAGGCGTATTTGTGGTCTTCTTATGTTTGTCCTTTCTTTTAATCAGTCGCTTCGTCCTCCTCCTCACGATATTCGGGAGGTGCTCTTCAACAACGAGATGGGGAAGCCAAAGGCCCGTACGGTCGTTTCGTTCGTGGTCAAGATGGCCGCGGGGTTTCTTAAGGTTTTAGGTTTAATGTTCTCATTTTTTAGTGCAAACATAGTCTTGGATGAGAAGAAGGTCAAAATACCCCTAGATTACACGGCCTCATTGATGGAGGAAATACTAACGGTGGGACTAAAAGTGGAACACATTCAATAATAGTGGTTATAAAGTGGCAAAAAAATTAAGGTGGACTAAAATTGGAAACGCCCTTATAACCAGTAGGAGCCAAAAATGGAATTCACTCAGGGATGTTTTAGGAATATACCAATGATTTGTCACAGGCACTACAAAAAGAAATATCAAAACATTGTGAATGCCATTAGACTAGTTGATGTCTCAAAATAAGATTGCAAATGATGATGAGATGATGGGTGGGAAGCTCATTTACAAAAAGTTTTCACTCTTTTGCAACAAGCATTCAATTCTCATACCTAATTTGGATGAATTTTATGTAGTTCTAGGAAGACCTCGCTTTAAAGCTGAAGAAAGGACTCATCTTCATAGGTACCGTGTTGAAAGATTTTATGTGATTTTAGATCTACAACTCCATGAGCTAAACAACCGTTTCAATGAGAAGAATATAGAGTTGCTCTTATGCGTGGCATGTTTTGATCCAAAGAATTCATTTGCTAGGTTTGATAAGGATAAATTAGTTCGATTGACACAGTTTTATCCAAATAATTTTTCGGATATTGAACTTCAATTACTAGATAACCAACTACAGACTTATTTTGTTGATGCAACTTCTGAACCTGCTTTCTCTAAATTGGATGGTATTGATGAATTAGCTAAAAAAAATAGTGGAAACTGGAAGACATTTGGACTATACGATGGTGTATTTGCTTCTAAAGTTGTCTTTGATCCCATCGGTTGCAACTGCTAGTTTGGAAAAAACATTTTCTGCTATGAAGTTATCAAGACATCTTTACGCAACCGAATGTGTGATGATTTATTAAATGATTGCTTAGTGTCGTATGTTAAAAAAGATATTTTTGATCAAGTTTCAAATGAAACAGTTCTACAACGATTTCAAAATATGAGAGAGCGTAAATGAGTATTATCCCGTAGTTCATCATAAAACTTGTATTGTAATTTATAATGTATTTTGTATTTTAACAATCTTATTTGTATTTGAGCCTTGTATTTGAACATTTTTGAATTTATTTTCCCTTTGCTTCTTTGCCCCCACTGAAGAAAAATCCTGGCTCCGAATAACATTATTAATTGTATTAAAATATTAAAATACAAAAGCTGTCGTAGCTGCGATGTTTGCAAATTTGCACCAGGTGTAAATTTGCAAACCCATTTCATAAGAAAGAAAAAAAAAACCACATCATCTTTCAAAACTTACCCCTTTACAGGGGTAAGTTCAGCCTTAGTATTAATAAGATGTGGGAGCTACTTTTGTGGTGTGTCTGATCATGTTGAATAAGTTCCTGAAATATCTCAACAAAGTGAGTGGATGAGAAAATTTCTCATCACATTTCTATGAGGTTATGCGTGTAATGCTGAAGAAATGGGTGGTTAAATTCCCTAATGTTATGGTGTCAAAACACTATGAATAGAGAGTTATGTAATGAAGATAGATGAAGTTTCCAGGAGATTAAAATAGAATATTATTTGGAAGGTGTTGTGAAGAAACTTCAAAATAGGAAAAGACTGGAATACTATCTGGAGAAGCCGCTCCACTACTTGATATTTGTACTAGCTGTGTTGAAATTCGGGTTGATTACAATTTGTTTAATTGGTAGAATTAGTTCAAATTGTACATGTAAACTTTTTCATAGAGTTGATTTATAAGGTTAATGTTTAAATAGGTGGTAGACCTAGTTTTGTAATTCATTGAACCTTGTAATTGTAAAAACCGCTGGTTAATCTTAAGTGAAAAAGTTTTTGGGCGTGGCCCCGCAGATTAGGGAGGTGTTCTCCAACTGCGTTATCAAATTCAACTGTGTATTATTTTGGTGCTTCGTTTACTGCTTTATATTGTGTTTGGAGTATTATCAAGGATAACTACTCCAACTAATTTTGGTGTGTCTGTTACATATCTACATTACATAATTTCATTTTTTTTATGAGGCAACAAGTACAACACATGAATACACATGCATTATGTACCTTTTCTTTAACTAGTTTTTTCCACATAGTTTTTCTAGTGAAGTTTTTAACGAAACACTAGTACACTACCTACTTCAAATTTTTGAGAAATTGGTTTATAAAATTGGCTTGCATCGTTTGAAGAATCTTCAAGTATGTTGTTCTTGGTGGAAGAAATGGTGTGCTCTTTTTCATTCTTCAAAAAATTTCTCATTGATTTTTCTTCGTAAGATTTTTAATGAAGCATCAATCAATAGATATTTAAGGAGAGTGTTATGAATATTTATAATAAAATAAATATATATTTATTGAAATGGAGTTATTGTATTCATTCCTTTGTATTCCTAACTCCCTGTGGTCAGATGATATCACTACTATTCCAAATGAAAGATCACATGATAATCATGTTGAGCATCGACTATAGAGGGGTAGATTTTACTCATGACTCCTATAGTCGTATATATTTGTTCCTATCCCCTTGTATTCATATCTTTGTAAGTCTTTATATATATTGACAATCTTATAGGTATTGGAATAAAGTTTACAAATTTTCTTTCTCACCATTGTTACCTTCCATGTTGCTCTATTATTTCATATTTTTATCATGCATGCACACATATATATTTTTGAAAGCCAAATGAATCAGATTGCATTAGCCACCAAGGGTTGAATAAAGGCAGGAGGAATATCCCTCCATACCGAGCGATCTGCTACTGCAATTACATGTTTAGATAAGGAATGTGCCACATGATTAGCGTCCCTATTAACAAAACAAACTAGTGTTCCAGGCATAGCATTAATTAAACGATTGCAAGACAACAAAGTAAAACCAAAATAATTGTGAAACGAACTAGCATAATTTAGACCCGAGACCAAAACTTATGAATCCGTGTAAAATCTTCCACCTGAGTACCCATTATCCTTCAACCAAGAGAGGGCTTCACATAAAGCCATAGCTTCCGCTAAGAGAGGATCATACTGACACGCCAAAGGACCATTAGCCGTCGCCACAAAAGATGAGTCACCATCTAACACCACATAACCAAAAGCCGCAGCATGGTGTGTTCCATGGAAGCCGACATCCACGTAGCATTGGAAAGCCGCTGCATGGGGAGTCTGAATTGAAGCCGTGGAGTGCTGCACAATGTGTCAGCTAGAAGCATCCAGTCGGCGTTGATCACATACTGTCTAAGTAGCCCATGAGGCCGCATGTCGTCGAAGTAGATAGAGTGGTGTCGGCAAACTACCATCTCACACCGCCGAGTTCCTTGCGGTCCATAAAGCATGGAGAATTCCACAAATCTGGCCTTGCACATCAACACTAAAACCTGTTGCACCACCAAACCACTCTTCTGTCCATTGCAAGAAACTCCTGTTGGCAAAAGAGGGGATTTGAATTTGAGACATATGCCAAACATTGACAGCATAAGGGCACGAGCAAAAAATATGCAAAACACACTCCTCATATAAACCACATGACGGGTAAATATTAATTAGGTCCACCCTCCTATTTATCAAATTATCAATCGAGGGCAATATATTCAAGAGGGCTCTCCACATAAACACCTTCAACTTGGGGGGAACCTGTAACTTCCAGAATTATTCCACATAGGTGAAGGTTGTGAATTTATAAAACCCAACCTTCTATAGCCGTCTTTAACCGAGTAACACCCCCTTAAATCTCCTTTCCCAATACCACATATCATCATAATCCAAACTTACAGGCAGCTGAGATATAAGCATTACATCCCGTGGATTAAAAAACTGAGATAAAAGACCACCATTCCAACTTCCCGTGTAGGCATCAATCAAATCCGAGACTAACATAGGCTGACCATTATTCACCTGTTCAGATTCAACATAAGGGTTTGGGCATCTGGAAGCCAGGGAATTGTCCAAACTTGAGTTGATCTTCCATTGCCAATTCTGCGCCTGCATCCGGATTTTAACAAATCCTGACTGGCCATAATACTCCTCCACACATAACTAGGATTACCACCCATAACAGCCTCATAAAAAGAAGTTGTCGGGAAATACCTTGCCTTAAAAACACGTGCCATCAAAGAGCTGGGATTAGTTAGTAGCCGCCATCCTTGCTTGCCCAACAGGGCCAAATTAAACTCATGTAACCGCTTGAAACCCATTCCTCCAAACTTCTTGGGTTTACACATCCTATCCCAAGCTAACCAATGAATGTTTCCTTCATCGCCACTCCGACCCACCAATACCTGTTCATTAGTCTTTCCAAAGAAATACATAAAGAAGACGGGAGTAGGTAAATACTCATAGTATAAGTTGGCATGGCTTGTGCTACACTCTTCAGAAGGACCTCCTTACCTGCTTTAGACAGCAAACTTTTATTCCACGATCCAAATCTCTGCCTCAGCTTTTACTCAACATAAGCAAAAATCGCCCTCCTATTCCTGCCAACAACATATGGCAACCCCAGGTATTTCCAAAAATCCTCAGCTTGTGTGACTGCCAAGGCTCCCGAAACGAGGTCTCGTGTCCCTTCGTGGGTATTGCGGCTAAACGAGACATTGGACTTATGGAAGTTCATAGCCTGACCAGAGAAAGACTCATAGACACTCAGACACCTCTTTACCTCCATCGTTTCCTGCAGATTGGCCTTAAAGAAGAGCAGGTTGTCATCTGCAAAAAAACAAATGTGAAATGGGTGGTGCCCCCCGGGCCACCCTGCATCCGTAAATAAGGCCCTTAGCCTGAGAATCCTGCAAAAGCAAAGATAAACCCTCTGCACAAATGATAAACAAGTAAGGAGACAAAGGATCCCCCTGTCGTAACTCCCTTATAGGCACAATTTCCTCCGTAGGCCTTCCATTTACCAAAACTCTATACCACACCGTTTCAACACACATCATAATCAACTATACCCATTTAGCATCAAAACCCAAACCCAACAACATATCCCTCACAAAAGACCACTCAATCCTATCATACGCCTTGGCCATATCAAGCTTTAAAGCAGCCCACCCCACCACAAGTGTGTGGATCAAATTCAATGTATTCTTCTTCTTCTTCTTCTTCTTTTTTGTTTTTGTTTTTGTTTTGTTTTTTTGTTTTTTTTTTAATTCATGTGAGACAATAATATTAGCATTAGAATTGTATCTTTCAACTTTAAGTTTGTGATCCTACATTTATTTTGATCATTTTAATTCATTGACAATTTTTATTCGCACAATACACATATTCATAACTAGCTAACCATATAAATTTTAAGTTATAAATTTATTTTAATATAAATAAAACCATAATTACAAGGACACAAAAGTTAAACTTTTAAAAAGTAATAATGATTATCACTATTATTATAATTAACATTTTATAAGAAATAACTTTGTAATATGTTTATGTTCATTAAAAAAAATAGAAAAATGCAGTTTCTTGACTTTTAGTCAAAAGAATTATTTTATAATTTTAAGCGAAATATCAGAAAATGAAATATTTTTTTAAAAAATAAGTCGTTATACAAGAAAATTATTTATACATATAATTATAAATTAATAAATTTTATAATAAATTGATTAAATAAAATCACACGGATCAAAAGGTTTAATTTTTTTAAAAAATTAATCTCATTCATCATTCTCCTAAAGCATTTTAATTTTATTGGTGAGCCTACCCAGTGGGGCCTACAAAGTATTACTCCAATAATACGCAATTAGAAAAATAATAGTATTAAAAAAATGATATAGTACTTGGCAGACAACAGTTGTGTATGGCTTTTTAACTGAGCATTAATTATTAATGGTGGTTTGCAACAATGCCAGCCTAATAGAGGTGTATGCCAGTATAAGCTAAGCTAACCACCCCCAACCTCTACACTTAAGAAATTGTGCACCAAAAATATAATAGGAGATTAAAATAAATTGTCGCAATTATATGATCAGTTATATATATATAAATTAATAATTTATTTATTTATTATTGCATTTTTATCTGATAAATTATTCTTATTGAATAATAGTTCAATTATTTGACCCAAAAAAAAAAAAACATTAATTTCATAAATTTGTATATAGTATAATAACATAGAAACATTATTATTGCATTTCTATTTGATAATTTGTCATTATTGTGAAAAATAATTAAATTATTTAGTCCAACAATATTTAACAAATTTTGTTATGGAAAGACTATATTTGTGCACTAAAATTATAATTAAATAACTAAATGTAGAGACTCAAATAATAATTAAGAGGATGAGTCAACTATATATGTTTACGTAATTAAATTGAATGACTAAAATCACAATTTTTCTTAATCTAATTAAGTATTGCCTAATAAAAATGTTATGTATACATTCCAATATCATATCAGAATATTTGAAGAAATGGGGCAATTAACACTAGTGTATCATTTCCAAACCAATGACATACAGCTAGAATACAATATAAAAATGCATTAAATTCTATTTCTTCATCACTCAAACCCCACCCACACTCCCCTCAAAAAAAAAAGAAAAAAAAAAAAAAAAAAAAAAAAAAAGCCTAATATATTCACAAGCCATAATACACATCTAAAAAGTTTCTTTACAATTTTAGAGACAACTTTTATAAAGTGGGAAGCATAAAACCCTACACTTACTAGGTAATAAAGCCAAACAAAAGACAGACAACTGCGTGTCTACCTTAAAGATCAGATTGGGTAGAAAGATTATTGGTTGGTTATCGATTAGGATACCACAAATTGAGCAGGCAGGAGATAGAGGATTTAATTGCCATTCAATTTTCATTCGCTGCTCATATTATTGGGGCAGCTTAACCATGGTTTATTAATTAGGTAGTCACCATTGCACGGAAGCATCAGTACTGCACCACCCCTCATATCATAACCGTCCAATCTCACATCTCAATAATGCAATAGAGCTCACAGGTTCACACCCAAGCATGATCTCACCTGGAACCAAACCCTATATATTATATATAATTGTTCAAATGAGGAGTAGGGCGCTCGCCGTGTGGTCCGTGTAGATGTTGACCACTTATGTCATGTATAAATGCACCAGCACAATGTTCGAAAAGCACAATCCACACACACAAAAAAGTAAACACCAGCACCTACACTTTTTATGACTGTGCATGTTATGCGTTACTTAGATGGTGCACATGAAAGTATTTATATAGGTATATATATATATATATTAGATTATGAATATATATTATATTATACTATAGTATCATATAGTATATAGTATATATATATAACACGACATGTAATATGATGATATCATGAAGTGTATGACATGACAATTATGATTTAAACAATATGCATGCAGGGACGGAACTTAAGAATGTTTAGTCGGTGCGAAAAATAACAATTAAGGAGGTGTATTTAGTGAGAGTCCTGTTCTTGCCCTGATCTTCATAATAAAAATCTATTTACAATAAACTATCTCAACCTTTGATATTTATATACACAAATAATTGTATTATTACGTTTGCTCCTTAATGAGCCGAGGAGGGTATATACTATACACAACACATATAATACAATCGTTTATGCTATAGACCCGTCCAGCATTGCGATTTGTGGAACACGTGTAACGTGTCGTTTAGTCGACACCGTATTCAGTTTTTTTTTATATTTAAAAATCAAGAACGCTCGTATATAGGGAGCATATGTTACATAATTTTTTCACTATATTTTCATAATTTAATTCATAAATGTTTCAGAGCTACTGTGTTCATCAACTTTATAATTTCCATAACTGTACATCTACTTCATAACGTACATTCATAATTCCGTAATTTGTACATTCATAATTCAATAACTTAAATTCTTCGAATCTCTATTTTCACAACTTTAGAGCTCTTATGTTCATAATTATCACTATATGTTTCATAATTGTAAGTTCATAATGTCAGAGCTCTGTGTTCATAACTGTACATTCATAATTCCATAACTTTACATTCATAATTCCACAAACGAATAACGCTGTTAACGGAGAGACAAAATTAATTTTTTTTTAAAAACTAAAATGCCATCGTTTTTTCTAAAAACCGACGTTGTTTGACTCGTGTCCACAATGCATTGTGGACACGAGTCCACAGCATTAATTTGCGCATATAATAGAGGGGGAGCGGGGCAATTACTCACATTGCCCCTCTTATGGATTTTACCCCAGTATGCATGACGTGATATTCACAATTTAATAACATATAGCAAAGTGAAAAATAATATATGTACTCCCGTAGTTCCATAGAGTACAACTTCACTACGTATACATATTTTATTGGATGAAGAATAATGAATGAAAAATCGTGGCCCATGTCTTTTATGGGATCAAGACACCTCAACACGAAGTAAAAAGATGGAAATTGATTATATATGTGGATTCCGAAGTTCTATTATCACTTTCATGTTATTGACGTAGACATTTTTCTTGGGACCCCATGATGAAAATAGTCTATCATTGTCTATCGAAATTTGGGGTACATGTAATAAAATTTTTAAAAAGATTGAGTGAAAGTGCATGTAATATTGCAGTAACAATGGATTCACCCCACGTAACGGGGAATGGGGGATATACCATCTTGGATTCGCCGCTCACCAACTTAGAGCATCTGCATCAGTTGGGAAGAATGTGGGGATAGTGTAAGAGTGATTAGGAAAGAGAATGGAGGAGGGGAGAGAAAAAAATTAATTTTTAAAAAAGAAAAAATTAAAAAAACTAATGCTGCCAGGCGCACCGACTGGCGCGTCTGATGCACCACCGAGCGCGTGCAGAGCAAGCGCCCGAATTTTGCCCAGGCTATGCACGAAACGCGCACTTGCCTTACTTCTCTCTCTTTTTTTTTTTTTTTTTTTTTTTTTATTTTTTTTTTTTTTGACATTAACCCCTAATTTGCAAACCCATTCTTTTTCAAATAACCAATTCTTTTTCAAATAACTCATTCCTACATCAGTATTATTTTTGGCTTAAGTGATTTATTTATAAAATAAATCTACATTCTCCCCTAATGCTCTTAGATACTCATCCTTGCCGCCAATACCTTTGGTACAGTTCCATTAGAGTGTAGTAATACATCTTCCAGTATTGATAAGGCAACGTAACTTCACCCCAAAAATAAAAAATAAAAAAATTGCACTAACGATGCAAAAAAAGTGTTTTAATTTGGAAAATATTTAAAATACCTTAATTTAGAAAATAAGGTTTCATGCAAGTAATCATTATAAATATATGAAAGTAATGTGCATTGAGGAAGCAAATAAATATTTTTATAAGTTGGATCGGATCATTCCCTTTTATAAAATTGTAAGTCAATTCAAGTGCATCAACTTACGTATATATATTTTTTTAATTGAACTTAGACATTTATTAAAATTAAACCAACATTTAAAACTTCTTTTTAAATAAGCCAATTCTGAAAAAATAAATTGTAATTATCATAAAATTTTAAGGCTTGGGAGTTGGAATATTGTTTCATCAAATAATAATCTCTTTTTTAATTAATAAAGCCTTTATATCTAAGTAATGATATGCCATCAATTAATTATTTGGTAGATGACACCTAAATTCAGCCATAAAAAGTATTAACGCGTACAATTAAAAGTTGCCCTACCTTAATAACTCAAATTTAAATTCTTTAATAACTCCCTAATTGTTCGAACAGAAAATTGCGTTTTTTTTTATTTCCACAGGCTTAGCTCAATTATTCAATAGACAGTATTTGAGAGAAGAGATCAAGGTTTAAAACCTCAGCAGCAGCAGTGTAAGATTATGCCCAAAAGTGCACAGATCCCTTGTGCACATTTGGTCATGTCAGTATTAAGTTATCATAATTTACATTTTTTCAAATGCTTTATTGGAGCCCTTAGGGTTGAGGATTCAACCTTTTGGAAGAAGAATAAAGTTATGTTTTTTAGGAAAATTTAAGGCAAATTATACCATGGATTTGGATCTTATTCCAAACCAACATTCATATTATGTACCTTCAATTAATAAATTATGTACGTGTAAATAAACTGAATATAATATACTATATATTGTTCCTATGAGGTCATGTCTTCCCGTGCGGTCAGTGCGGCATACACCATTAGGTATGCATAAATGTACCATACAGTGTTCGAAATACACCAGAATAAAATGTCAAAAAATACACTACAAAAAAAAAAACACACCACACATAATGTTGTATTTACGAACACTGTGTAGTGTATTTATGCATTACCTAATGGTGTATGCCGCACTTGACCGCACGGAAGAACTGACCTCACAAGAACATGACCAATAAAAAAATATGTATATATATATATATATATATATAATATATATATTATATATTATAATATATATATATATATATATATATATATTATATATTATATAATATATCTTAAACTATAATAAAGCTTATGGTTGGGAAGAAATTAATGTTACAATTAATGCCATAACATCCTTATTATAAAAAAAAAAAACAAAAAACAAAAAAAAAAACAAAAAAACACAACATTGAAAATAAAATAGCTATACTATATATATATATATATATATATATAAATATATAAATATGATATATATATATATATATAGTATATACTATATATATAATATATATTAATATACATATATAAAAATGGTTTCAAGGTTAGAGTTAAGAGTGATTACTCAGTACAATAATTTGAAAATTTTGTTTTCTTGAAATTACTTAGGTTAGTTATTCCGTTATTGTTGAAATAGTATGAGGCATATAGGATGGAATCAGCAATTAAGAATAAATCAATGTTTAATTATGTAAATTTTCTCTATAAGTATTATTTGAATATGCACATAAATTAGAATTATAT
>VALG01016505.1:0-28303 GCA_009835305.1 Ipomoea purpurea | reverse complement strand
CAACAAGGATATGATCCAGTGTATGTGAGCTTGAAGCATATATATATATATATATATATATATATACACACTAAGGAAGAGATGGGGCATCAACTCCAGCCAAGTTAGTATGCCTGTTGACATGATAATCACAATGTTCTAAGTTTAATACCTAGTGGTCGAGATGACGTTTTCCCAGTACACATCCCTCAACGAGGATGAAGTGAAGTCATAGTGACTTCATTTATCGAACTTGTTGCACGTGTGCCCGAAGACAGTTCATTGTTAATCTCACTTTTGCCAGAAAAGAAACCGGGCTCTTTAGGTTGAGGCAAGGCAACATCGTTAACCAACATTTGAACTACTGAAGACATGGTTGGCCTATCATATTGGATTTTTTTGCACACAGGGGATATAAATAGGCCGACGTGGATTGACCTTAGAACTGGGCTACATCACATGAATCGAGCAAAAGCTCATCACCAGTGAATTGATCTTCATTCTATAATTGAAGCTTTCCATGCCTGCAGCATATTCAAATAGAAGAAAAATGATGAACATTATACATCATTGAAATGAATGAAAATGTAACGCTAAAACAGAACCCCTTACATGTCCGGGTAGGGGTCTCATATTGATCTTAATTGCAGAGAATCATATTCTTCCTACCACTTATTATCTCTAGTAGCTAAACACCATAACTGAACACATCTGATTTCCATCTGAGAACATCCATGTGCTGCATATTCGGAGAATATATACCACGCTGCCAATCATAAGTTTAGTGATCAATGGAGATTTGTGAAAGTAAGATACACTTAATATATTTAGAAAAAATTAACATGCATGTGCTGCATAGTCCGGGGAGATATATACACACTGCATCATACAGTTAGTATTCAATGAGATTGTGAGAAGATACACTATTATTATAATATAGAAACAATTTAACATGCATGTGCTGCATATCGGGAGATATATAACCACTGCAATCATAAGTTAGTATCAATGAGATGTGAGAAGATACACTATATTATATTAAGAAAAAACAATTAACATGCATGCCGTAGCAAATGATTAAGTTAAGTTGAGATTATTACTGTGCCAGGACTCGTTTTGTTTGATCTCCAGTCGAATTCACTCTTAACTCCTAGCCAACCAAAAGTCTGATAATTCTTGGGGTTTAGGTCAATATCAAGCAAAATATTGCTACTTTAGGTTCTATGAATAACTCTTAGCCGAGAACTTGATGGAATATAATAATTCACGAGCAATCCAGTTGATTATGTGAAGCGTTTGTGCCAATCAATAATTTTTTCTTGTTTCATCTGCCAAAGGCTCAGGTATTTCACTAACTTGAGATGGCTTAGTTAAAGTGGGGAATCCTTATGATCAAATACATTATCTAAATAATGTTGATGTATATATACATGAAAGATGATGACCATACAATATGAAGAAGTCTAAACTTTTGTTCGGCATTGTATTCATAGATCAACATCTTTTCTTCCGCTACCATGTAACACCCCCCTAAAAGCTTTGATACAAAAAAGATTCCGATGCTGTAATTTGGCGATACAAATGCTTCAGTCTTGAATTCCTCAAGCCCTTGTATGGAATCTTTGATAGCCTCTTGACAGCTATTTCTTGTCATCATTCAAAACACCATAGGAATTGAAATTTAAAATAATGCAGACTGATATATATATATATATTTAGTTTAATATTAGTAGCAAGAAAGTTGCATGAAGTTATTTGACTTCTAACCTTGTAAACATTTCCAAATCCACCATGTCCAAGTTTGTATTTCTGAAAAGCTATTCGTAGCTCTAGTTATAGTAGATAAATCAAATAATGGTAGCTCTAATTCTTTCTTCATCGCTTCTTTGGCCATTCTCCTTTTGCAAAAATACCATAAAGACAAGCAGCCAACCAGAAGCACTAGAGCCAGTAGTGACAAACTAAGTACAATGATTAGTACTTTCTCTTCTTTGAGCTTGAATGAATTGAACCATGTTTCAGGCCCTGCAATATGAAGAAACTTGTTTGAGTAATCTCAAGAACTTGTTGAAGTGAAAATCAAATGATTACTACCTGCAGGTAACTTCCGAAGAAGCAAGTCTGATGTATATGTTTGTCCACCATTTTCAGACAGCCATCTAATGTCAACCAAGTCCCTAACCAAAGTAGACAGCCAGTTCCTCCCTCACTTATATTCAGAGAGGAATAAGCCATACAAGAGCAATTCCTCAAGCAAAATTTCTTCACTTCTTGAAGTGGTCATAGCTCATTATACCAAGACTGCTTTGTATCTGGCAATTTGACACCAGAGTACTTGAGGAACCCATCAGTTGTGGATCCATTGTGGCAGTTCAGTGGGGTTTCTCCTATGGCAGGCTTGAACTGGATTTTCTGCAGTTCTATTATTAGGCAAAAATTTATCCAAACATCCACAAGGAGGATACTTACCCACGTTGCAGACACCATTTGCACCACATAAACCATATGTGTCACAATCATCTGACGGCACACTTAAAAAATTCCCATTCTTCTTTCTTCTGATCTTCCCATAGCCAGGCTTCTAGGACACCATTGCTTGTAAGAACAAACCTTAATACACCCAAATCCTTATTAAGATTATACCAAACATAAACCTCCTTTGTGTTTATAACAAGCCCATATGGGTTATAGCTCTTGTTTTGATCTACAGATGCTGTTCACTAAAGCGCAACCCGTTCCAGGGTCCTGACCATAAATCTCAGTTGAGCCGTTCTTGATGAAAACAGCTTGTGGGTATCCAGTAGGGTCCAAGTGAAATGTATATTCACCAGACGCGGGAGTTTCGTCGTGTTTCCTTGCAGTAACGTAAACCTCATGGCCGGAGACAAGATTCCGGCCAAGTTTCATTCCGGGTAAGTAATGATCAGTCGGAAAATCGAAACTTTGCCAGAGAAAATTCTCCGGGTTTTCATCATCTGCATCTCTCACCACAAGGTTCCCAGTATCCAGCAACTCTGCAACCGGATTTTGCACCGATCTTGATATGTTTGCAGACCAAACGGCCTGACTGTTGTCTCCAACAAGGGAAAGTTGGCCTCCCAGAGTGATCTTCAAGACTGCTGAAGAAGTGTTGTTGATTGGAGCGTCTGTTTGCAACCCAAACCACTGTCTGACCAGGAATTTGTTTGTACCAGATTCCTACGTAACGGTTTGAGGAATTGGTCGGGCTAAAAAATCCCATCTCGAAGGTTCCCCCGTTTGAGACGATGGTCTCACCATCTTTAAGGAATTGAGTTTTGGTAAATATGTTCCCTGCAAGGGACGTCTTCGGCATGGGAAGTGAGTATAACAGAAGAAAAGGTATGAAAAGAGCTTTCATGGCTGCTGACTTACTAATAGATGAAGATGAACTTGCATCAGGCAACCGTTCATTTATTAATTATTGATAATTTTGAGGTTGACAAATCGAGTTTGATTTGAATAATGATGCGAACCTAGTAGATCCCTTCATACTTTAATTTAAAGTATTTTTTAAATGTTTTATTATTAAATTAGACTAGTGAAATCAAATTGGGAGGTTTAATTTAGACTAAAAAAATGACTAATTTTATGTTTTAATAAGTCTTTAATCACACCGAATTATAAGATAAGATTTCACACTTAATAAGTCAGAAACACCATGACTTGATCAAATAATAACCTTAAAATCTAAAATAACCATTAACAAACAAATTACCACAAATAATAATATAAAATAATTTAAAATAATCATTTTAATTAATTGTTGATTCTTGTGGTTGCAACATAATATAGTTGTGAAATATATATTGGACACGGTTGCTTGTAGGGATACCATACAACCTATGTAGATTTTTATTACAAAGGAAGGGGTAGATTTTTATTACAAAAGAAGGGGTAGATTTTTATTATAAAGGAAGGGGATACCCATACAACCTATGCCTAACCTAGACCTCCCACATAGGGGAGCAATCCGATACCAGTGGACCACAAGCCACCGGTAGGGACGTACAATGTTAGGCAGACTAGTCAACGTACTTACTTTGGCGATTTTATTAAAACTCTTACTACATAAAAAGTTATGCTACATTAATCAACGATGATTTAGTGATGACATTGATACTTCATTCAGGGAAGTTATTGTATGTTTGCCTGAAGAATTTTCTGAGCTAACAATAGCCCTCCTGCCAACAAAGAAGCCAAGCTCTTTAGGTTGAGGCAACACCACATCATTGATCAACATTTGAAGAATATAAGACATGTTTGGTCTATCTCCCAGAAATTGTTACACGCATAAAAGGCTGACATGAATTGACCTTAGGACTTGAGCTACATCATATGAATCAGATATATGCTCATCAACTAGTGTGAGTGATTCTCCTTCTATATAAAGCTTCTATGCCTGTTAATAGATATTTAACATTGTAGAGAGAAATTATTAATATTTTGCTGACATGAATGAATAAATTAATGGAATCATCTAAATCAATATCTTACATGCCCAGGAAGAGTCTCGTATCGCTCTTCATTTGAAAATTCACTATTTCTTTTGCTGGGTTCCAGCAACTCATTTTGTGTTATCTCCAGTTGTATTTCCTACTAAACTTCTAGCCAAAACAAAGTCAGATATTTTTGGTTCTAAGTCAATATCAAGCCAAATATTACCACTTTTGAGGTCTGATCTCTATGAATAATTCTTAGTCGAGAATCATGATGGAGATATAATAATCCTCGAACAATTCCATTGATTATGCTGAAGCGTTTTCGCCAGTCAAGTAATTTTTTTGTTTGATCTACAAAAGGTTTAAATTAGTTTTGTTTCAATAATTTCCTATGATTTGGGTATAGATGACAAGGCCAGGTAACCATACCAAATATGAAGAAGTCCAAACTCTTGTTAGACATGTATTCATAGATCATCATATTTTCTCCCCATTAATGTAGCACCCCAAAAGCTTGACAAGATTTTGATGTTGTGATTTGACTATACAAATGACTTCATCTTAAATTCCTCAATCTTTAATTGGTGCAAGTTTTTGATAGCCTCTTCACAACTATTTCTTCTCCCCCATCCAATGCACTCTAGCAATTAAAAAATAAATAAATAAATTATGTATTCCCCATCCAAGAAAGCTGCATATTATTTTACCTCCTTAGTCTAATTTGTTTATCTCTTGAGAAATTATTTGTAGCTCTTAACAAGGGTGGACTACACTGGGGGCAGTGGGTCAGCTGCCCCCACTCACCCACCCCTTATATAACCCTTTATGTATATATAATACAAGTTTTAGTATAAGTATTAGAAACTAGACAAATGTTATAAAAAAAATGTTAGCCTAGTTGGTTTATGTGTGTTTGAACTTAATTAAAGTAGGTCAGGGTTTGAATCTTGTCATCATACTTTCAACCTTCATTTTCTTATTATTTCCATTTCCACTATTATTAACAGGGCATATTGCTTCAACACATTTCATTATTATTTCGAAACTAACTGTACTTATTAGTATGCATTTTCATATACGCATACCTCAGAGTGGATGATTATGCCTCAAACCTGATAGCACTGAAAGAATCATGACCTTCACAGGAAACCAATAATCATAATTATATATATTATTATAATATTATATTAATATATTAATATCATATTAATACTATATATAGATTTTGCTTACCTGTGATATAGGTATATGTCTTATACTGTAATGGCGGTCATGAGTGCGGCATACATACTGAATTATGAAAATATGTATAAATAATGCCAATAATGCCTTACAGTAGTACGAGAAATAATACACACAGAAATAAATCATACAAAAAAATAACACAACACAAAAAAAATTTACAGACACATAATGGATGTATTTCACGAAACACTGTGTGGTGTATTTTTGCATACTAATAGTGTATGCCGCACTGACCGCACGGGAAACTTGACTCACAGGAACTGACCCTATATAGATATATCTTCATTTATATTAATAATGAGATGAGATGTGTAATTTATAATGGATTTTTTATTCCAATTATTTTATCAAATTGATTATTTCATATTTTTATTAATATTTTTATAATTTGATAATTTTTTCTTTATTTAATAATATTTATGACTATACTTTGAAGTGTTTCATTTTTTTTTTTTAATTATCATTTTTACTTTAATGTTTTGTTCTGTTAAAAAAAAATTCTGAATCCGCAACTGGACCCTAGTATATAGACGGTAGACCATAGTATAACAATTGCATGAAAAAGAAAATGGCTTTTCAAGTGAGTTTAATAAGCATTAAAACTATGACTTTGGCGGACTAGTCAACTTTGGCGGATTGATTAGGATGACAACAAAGTCTGGTTAGATTGTAGGTAAATGCAACAATCATTATTTCATATTGAAATAATATTGTCCACACAGTTGTGTGGATCATAAATAAAGTGCATATTTTAATATATTTAAAATATATTATTTGAGTATTGAAAATACATTATTTTGTAAATTATTAAATAATGTATTTTTAATATATTAAAAATGTAT
The DNA here is from genome assembly GCA_009835305.1 of Ipomoea purpurea. Taxonomy (NCBI): domain Eukaryota; kingdom Viridiplantae; phylum Streptophyta; class Magnoliopsida; order Solanales; family Convolvulaceae; genus Ipomoea; species Ipomoea purpurea. The sequence goes on along the minus strand of VALG01016505.1, from coordinate 21,777 downwards.
TTTGTATTCATGAATTATGATCTATAGAAAAATTTGCTTTAACATATATGTACATATTAAATAAATTGAAGATACATATGTTAACTACATCAAATAATATGTTAACTACAGATTTCATCAGCAACATCCAACTGATCTGAGTTAATTTTAACTTATGCAATAGCAAACTTCAAACTTTTTGCTTTCCCAATCAAATAAATTCCTACCAAACTTTAAATAATACTTATAACACATTAACATCACAACACCAAATATTATTTAAGTTTTCATGGTAGTACATCTTAAACATTAATCTTCATTACTTAGTTCTAATTAACATAAAATTATATGAGTTTGATAATCAATTATGCACATAAAAGTTATAAGAATTAGCGCGCTTATCATAATAATGTCACATTTCTTATTGATGTCTACATTTCAAATTTGTAAGCATCAATGTATCTAATCTAGGATATCCTTTACTATCTAAGTTTCTCCAATACTGAACTTAAATAAATCTAATTATACATTCAACTACGAGGATTCAATGTCGTAATTGTAACTTCATTTTGGGAACCTTTTACATGTGTGCTTGAAGAATATTCCTTGCCAAAAAAGAAGCCAGGCTCTTTAGCTTGAGGCAATGCAAAATCATTAACCAACATCTGAACTACAGTGGACATGTCTGGTCTATCCTCTGGAGATTGTTGCACACATAGAAGCGCGACATGGATTGACCTTAGAACTTGACCTACATCATATGAACCAGCTATATGTTCATCAACCATCGCAATTGATTTTCCTTCTCTATAAAGCTTCCATGCCTATACAATATTTAAAATCATACAACGAAAAACGGAATATTCGAGACAATAGAGAATGAATTAATAGAAACATATAAATTGGAACACTTACATGTTCGGGAAGAGCCACATACTGATCTTCATTGATAAACTCACTATTTTTCCTACCACTGACTATCTCAAGTACTGAAATGCCAAAGCTAAACACATCCGATTTAACGGAAAAGATTCCATGCCCGGCATATTCAGGAGACATATACCCACTACATAGTATTGGCGATACAAAATGAGAAGATGACATGAAACAAACATATGCACTAGATGCACGTGTAGTAGAACATCTTAAGAGAAAATTCAAATTCTTACCGTGTTCCAGCAACTCGTTTTGTGTTATCTCCAGTGGCATTTCCTAGTATACTCCTAGCCAAGCCAAAGTCTGATATCTTTGGGTTCAAATCAGCATCAAGCAAAATATTACTAGCTTTGAGATCTCTATGGATTATTCTTAGTCGAGAGTCCTGATGGAGATATAATAACCCTCGCGCAACTCCATTAATTATGTTGAAGCGTTTTGGCAATCAAGCAACCTTTTCTTTGTTTGATCTGCCAAAGGTTTAAGTTAGTTTTGTTCAATAATTCCTATGATTTGGATATAGATGACAAGGTAACATACCAAATATGAAGAAGTCCAAACTTTTGTTAGGCATGTATTCATATATCAAACATATTTTCTTCCCCGCTAATGCAACACCCCAAAAGCTTCACAAGATTTCGATGCTGTAATTTAGCAATGCAAATGACTTCATTCATGAATTCCTCAAGACCTTGCGCGGAATTCTTTGATAGTCTCTTCACAGCTATTTCTTCTCCTCCATCCAATGCACCCTAGGCAATTAAAATAAATAAAATAAGATTATGTACTGCCCATCTAAGAAATTAAAACTGCATATAATTTTACCTTGTATACAACTCCAAATCCACCTTGACCTAACTTGTTCATCTCTGAGAAGTTATTTGTAGCTCTTGATATTGTTGACCAATCGAAAACTGGTAGCTCTAATTCTTGCTTCAACTTTTTCTCTTTCCTTTTTGATTTGTTGCTCATGAGAAATTATTTGTAGCTCTATTGATATTGATGTGACCAATCAAAAAATCTGGAACAGCTCTAGTTCTTGCTTAACTTTATGTCTCTTTCTTTTTTGATTGATAAAAATACAAGAAAAGAGACACACCAGCAAGAACTATTACAACCAAATCGAAAACAAGCACAAGGTTTTTTATATATATTACTCCATTGAGCATTGACCACATAGACTGTCAGTCTACTTACGAATCTCGGTGGAAATAACACCTAAGTTCCAAAACATATAATTAAATTTAACACACAATATTATCAAAATGAGGCTATCCAAATGTGGATATAAAAATCACAATGCCTAATAACAATACTAGGATAATCCACTGGTATAACTCAACAGAGTATTAGCAGCCAGTACTAGAAATCAAAACATAACAAAATAAATAATAATAGTCATTATAGCCAATATATCAGATATATGTTCTCAATCATACAACACTAAATAATCATATACAATCAAACACACAACTCCTCCATTGCAAACTCACTACGAGAGTGGCAATAACGCATCATACAAGAAGCACCCTTCCTCAAACGCACAAATTGTTCACATCTTAAGAAATGACTCATAGATTTCATATAACACAAGAGGTATATATGTATCTGGCAATAAATTGATACAGAATATTTTAGAAGGTAATCCATACTGATGGAGGATCCTAACTAATAATGTGGCCAAATTCACGGCAAGCGTTATTACACTCATAATAGAATCAAAAATCCTAAGTGATAACAAACTATACTGTAGACACTACTCCCATCACAAAAAACAACAACAAAACTTATTAGGCAAAAACAATTTGGCTAGCAACATCCTCACCAACACTATGACCTAAAATCCACAAAATACAATGTAATGCTGCAGAACACCATATTTCACACCACAAAAATAAAAAACCATTAAATGTAGCCACAAATAATCAGACTGGTTTCAGCTAAAAAAAACTCACCCAATTGTTTGAAGCTCAATTACTATACCACAATACATGTTAAATTATATTAATAACCATATAGAACATGTAAACAAAATCATAAAATAACCAAATTCAATTTAAACTGAATAATAAAATAAAAACTAATATATAAACATCCTTTTATATATCTTACCAGTCACAAATAAATAGACAAAAATGGTTGTTGGTGCTCTGCTCTACTGGTGTAACACTAAAAGACCAAAAATTCACATGGAACCTGTGTTAAAATCTCAGTTAGTTTCTAATACTTTGCGACACACCCCTGACATTGTAGAATATCCAAAGATAGAGTCCCATTAAACGATGCAGTGTAATATTGAGCCTGAAGACTGGGTCATTTTCCACCAATCTCCAAGAAGCTAAACAATAAAAAAACACAACTCATCACCAGTACTTCTGAAATTACCCACAACTTACATTTCACGCATATAAACCAACTGATCAGTTGGAATTGATCACAATCCTCATTGCCAGATGATACTATTCTGAGCCTCTATTCAATACATCCATGCATCTCATAACCATCAAGTCCCAGTATCACAAACAAACTCTGCAATCTGGTATTTCAAGGCACGCACTGACTCCTGACTCGTTGTTGGCAGTACAAAACAGGACCTGACCCTATTGTTCCGAGAAGTGCAAAGTAGGCCTTCCCAGAAAAGGTAAGATACGCTCAATCAAAAACAAATATGGTTGAACATGAACTGATAGTGTCCTGCAAGTGGAGCATTCTTCTGTTTGCAAACCCACACCAAAATAACCTAACCAAAAAATGATCATAAAATAACTGGTCTTTTAACATGTAACCATCTAACCTATAGTAACAGGAAACATGTAAGGAATTGGCAACAAAACACAAAAATACCCATCATGAGGAGCTACAAACGCAAACACCAACTTAACATAAGGCGCTCTCTCTCGCACCAATGTCTGATACCCATCTCCCTACCAGCGCAACTTGGGCTTATATAACCTATCACACACCTCTCCTCTCCCCAGCAACTATCACATTTGGTTATAGAAAAAGAACAGAAAGCCAAAAGCACAACAATGATCCGCGATCACAAGACGCTATCCAATGCCCATAACATAGAAAAAAAATAGAAGTGACATTGAGACAAATCTTCTGGATGGACCGTGAATGGTGATCAAATACCACGGCCTTGTATTCAGCATAGCTAGGAGCATGTTGTGCTGTCAATTCCATCCACAATTACTAATTACTTGATACATATCATAAGAATTGAACCAAACTAAAACTAATAAAACCTAATAAATACCAACTAAATCTAATCCATGTCACTCCCTACTTAAACAATATACTCTGTTAGTTAGCGTTCAATCAAAGTTCATACTACCTCTGCGACTATCAAATCCCGCTATTGTTTGAACAAAAACACTCATTTCATTAAATTTTCATATAATCTAATCAAATAAATTCTATTCTTCCCAAATAAAGGAGTCAAAAATTCAAAATCCCAATATCCAATAACTAATATTCAAAACCAGCTTGATTTTGCAATTAGTGGTCGTGTACCTCCTCTAATACCTTTAAATTAAAAGAAGGTCGAAGAATATGAAACCAACACTCTAACATATATTAAAAACTCAATAACAACACTAAACCAGCAATTTGCCCCTTAATTGAATTAATTGAGCCATAAAAAAATTCGATTGGGACATAGGAACATAGAAATTGTCATTTTATGAAAAAACTTTTTGATATAAGTTAGGCCATACTCCGACGCCAACAACAAGAGGCAGGGCTCCTTAGCTTGAGGAAATATCATATGAAACAAATGGGAGATTACCAAGGGAAGATGACATTATGAAACAAACATATGGAATAAATGTGTATATAGTTGAAGATCTTAAGATGAAATTTAAGTCCCAAGCCAATTTAAGGAATCTAAGTCATGCATTAATCAACGAGGATCTAGTGATGACATTGTGACTTCATTAAGGGAACTTGTTGCACGTTTGCCTGAAGAACTCTCTGAGTTAAAAACAGCTCTTTTGCCAACGAAGAAGCCAGGCTCTTTAGGTTGAGGCAACACAGCGTCATTAACCAGCATTTGAACAACAGAAGACATGTTTGGTCTATCTTCTGGAAATTGTTGCACACATAAAAGACCAACATGGATTGACCTTAGAATCTGAGCTATATCATATGAATCAGATATATGCTCATCAACTAGTGTCAGTGATTCTCCTTCTTTATAAAGTTTCCACGCCTGTATAATATATATTTAACAATATTGTAGAGTGAAATGATGAATACGCTGCTGACATGAATGAATAAATTAATATAATGGAATCATCTAAAAATCTTACATGTCCAGGAAGTGTCTCGTATTGATCTTCATTTGAAAATTCATTATTTCTCTTGCCGCTAACAATCTCTAATACTAAAACACCAAAACTAAACACATCTGATTTAACTGAGAAGATCCCATGTGTTGCATATTCCGGAGATATATACCCACTATATTGTATGGCAAACACTCAATTAGTAGATGCATTGAAAATATAATTAAGAACAAACATGCAAAAGATGGCTTGCAAAAGTGTTTAAGAGTAAATTGTGATATATTCTTACTGTGTTCCAGCAACTCGTTTTGTATTATCTCCAGTTGCGTTTCCTATTAAACTTCTAGCCAAACCAAAGTCAGATATTTTTGGATTTAAGTCAATATCAAGCAAAACATTGCTACTCTTGAGGTCTCTATGGATAATCTTAGTCGAGAATCTTGATGGAGATACAATAACCCACGAGCAATTCCATTGATTATGTTAAAGCGTTTTAGCCAGTCAAGTAACTTTTTTCTTGTTTGATCTGCCAAATTTTTGAGTTAGTGTTGTTTCAATAATTTCTTATGATTTGGATATAGATGAAAAGGTAAACATACCAAATATGAAGAAGTCCAAACTTTTGTTAAGCATGTATTCATAGATCAACATCTTTTCTTCCTCGCTAATGCAACACCCTAAAAGCTTGACAAGATTTCGATGCTGTAATTTGGCAATACAAATGACTTCATTCGTGAATTCCTCAAGACCTTGAGTGGAATTCTTTGATAGCCTCTTCACAGCTATTTCTTCTCCCCCATCCATAGCACCCTAGGCAATTAAAATAAAGTAAGTGATATGACAAAATACCTATCAAAGAAAATGTACATATATATACGCGGATCAGGAGTATTACAGTAGTATATATATATATATATACTGCATATATATATATACTTCGACCCTTGTACACTGCTCCAAATCCACCTTGTTGACCTAGTTTGTTGATTTCTGAAAAGTTATTTGTAGCTCTTGATATTGTTGACCAATCGAAAATGGGTAGCTCTAATTCTTCCTTGAACTTTTGTTCTTTCCTTTTTTGATTTGCAAAAATACAAGACAAGAGACACTCCAGCAAGAACTACTACAACCAGCATCGACAAACAAAGCATAATGATTTTTATTTTCCTCCCCAATGAGGTTGAAATGTTGTTCTGGTTTTAACCCTGCAGTAGTTCCAAACGAATTTTCTTATTTCGACATTATTATGAGGTTGTTAAAGTGAGTATAAACACATCATTAATTATACCTGGTATTTCAGCAGAAGCCAGTCTGATGTATATGTCTTGCCCATTGTGTACTGTTCTCATATCAACCAAATCTCCATTCCAAATCAAACACCCACTTCCTCCATTGCTTATATTGAGAGTGGAATAAGCCATACAAGAGCAATTCCTTAAGCAAACTCGTTCACACTCTTGAAGGCTCATAGATTCATTAAACCAAGAGCGCTTTGTATCTGGCAATTTGATATCAGAATATTTGAGGAATCCATCTGATGAGGATCCATTATTGTGGCAATTCAGGGGTTTTCTCCTATGACATCCTAGTGACAAACTCTCTGTAGCATTATTTTTAGGCAAAAATTTGGGCAGACATCCGCAACTACGATAATCATGTATGTTGCAGACACCATTTCCACCACATAAATCATATGTGCCACAAATATCTGCCGGTTCGGTAAGAAAACTCACCCATTGTTTGATCTCATCTTCCCATACCAATACTTTTACAACACCATTGCTTGTAACAGTAAATCTAAATAAACCGGAAAAAGTACTGATAATTATATACAAAAAAATAAACCTCCTTTTTTATTTCTTACCAATCCATAAGGGCCAACGTTGGTGTTTCTCCTGGTCTACTGGTACTGTACTAAATTGCAAGCCATTCCATGGACCTGAGCTAAAAATCTCAGTTGTTCCATTCTTGAGAATGAATTGTGGATATCCAGTAGGATCCAGGTGCAGTGTATATTGGCCTGAAGCTGGGTCATTTTCACTCTTCCAAGCTGTTAAGAAAACCTCATGCCCAGTCTGCAAATTCCACCCAAACTTCATTCCGGGTAACGAATGATCAGTTGGATGATCAAAACTTTGCCAGAGAATATTCTCGGGGTTTTCATCATCTGCATCTCTCACCACCAGGTTCCCTGAATCCAGCAACTCTGCAACCGGATTTTGCACCGATGATCTTGATGTGTTCGCAGACCAAACAGGCTGACCCTTGTCTCCAAGAAGTGAAAGTTGGCCTCCCAGGGATCTTCAAGACTGCTGAAGTTGCTGTTTGCAAGTGGAGCATCTCTGTTTGCAACCCAAACCACTGTCTTAACTGGATCTTGTTTGTACCATCACCTATGTAATGGTTTAAGGAATTGGTGGGGTTAAAAAATCCCATTACAAAGGTTCCACCCTCTGAAATGATGGTGTCCCCCTCTCTAAGGAATTGAGTTTTAGTAATGAAATCCTTTCCCAAGCAAATATTTGGTATTGAAAGTAAGAAAGCCAAAAGCAAAACGAGCAAAAGAGCTTCCATAGTTACTGAAAGAGTAGTGCTATTGAAATTTCTACAGTACAGTAGCCTAAAATGAACTAATGAAGATCAGACAACAAGACAGGGACCTTTCCGTCATTTTTGACGCGTCTTGACTTCACCTCTGTAATTTTCGGATAAATGACAAAAATGTGTAGGAGGGGACATGCATTTCCCAAAATGTGCATCCCTTTTTTTTTTTTTTTTTTTTGACAAAAATGTGTAAAACACACTCCCCGCATTTTTTAGTTGACCAGAAAATGATAAAACCTAAGTGAGACTTGCGTTTCTCGAGAAACCCAAATTCTACTTGCGTTTCTCGAGAAACCTATTTTTTTTTTTTTAAAATTTGGTTTCTCCGGCGAAGGAGAAAACAACCAAACCAGTGGCCTTCGCCGGTGACCAAAACTGGTCACTGGTTTCTCCGGTGAAGGAGAAGGCCACTGATTTGGTTGTCTTCTCCTTCGTCGGAGAAACCAAATTTCTTTTAAAAAAATTACATTTCTCGAGAAACGTAAGTCTCACTGCATTTTATCATTTTCTGGTCAACTAATAAAACACAAGTGGGAAATGTGTCTCACACATTTTTGTCAAAAAAAATGGGATGCACATTTTGAGAAATGCATGCCCTCCTACACATTTTTGTCATTTATCCCTGTAATTTCCATGTCCTATAGAAAATTTAATTTGCCAATAAGTCTGGAAAGGAATGAATACCAAAATTAAAGTCTACTTTTGCATGCTGTTGACAAAAGTGTTGCAATCTTATGATTCTAATGATCATACTTGGTCTGACTTCATTGCACATACACTGTCTTAAGTGCTTTTAAATAACCACGACCCTTAGCTTTGTGAAATTAATATAGATTCTCGATTTCTCAGAGTGGAGAAAACCACGGGACACAAGAATCAAGAACTTCAATCGTGTATTATATACACTTTCCTACAAGTTTTTAGTTATTGTGTATAAATAACTTGGGTCTTAAAGAAATAATATTATGAGATATAGAAATTAACAAATTACTCAGCTGTAACAAGTTAATTCAATAATGGATATATATTAAAGGTAATGAAAATATTTCAGACTTTTCATGAAGTTTTATAAAGCGAAACTCTCTTACAAACCTTTCCATAAAAAAAGACAATAGTTACAAGTATACATACCTCTACCGATATTCAAAGTCTACTTTGAAAACATCTTTTTATTCTATAATTAATTAATACATTTATTATTCCCAATAAGTAGTCAAATAATCAATATTCTTGATCAATCGTAATAAAATTACTACAAACTTAAAATAATATTTTACTTTACATAAAACTTTAATTCTATTCCTATATAAATTTCAAACAAATTCAATATTGTTATACATATTTAGGATCACAAGGAGGTAAACTAGTTTAGATTGTTCATAGTTGATCGATTCAAACTAAAAAAGCTAATAGCAACTCCTGCTGAGAGTTGAACTTGTAATCTTCTAGTTATCAAGTCAATAGTTTGACTAGCTAACTAAGCTAGATTGTCTATTTTGGGAACTTTTTGAATGTTTGCCATATTCCTTGCCAACAAAAAAAACAGGCCCCTTAGCTTGAGGAAATGCTACATCATATGAATCAACTATTCTTGGGAGAATGGGTGAATATACCAAATGGGAAGATGACATTATGAAACAAACATATGGAATAAAAATGTGTAGTTGAAGATCTTATGATGAAATTTAAATTCTGAGTAATTTAAAGAATTAATTATGCATTTATTAACGAGGGAACTTGTTACATGTTTGCCTCAAGAACTCTCTGAGTTAAAACATCCCTTCTGTCAACGAAGAAGCCAGGCTCTTTAGGTTGAGGCAACACATCGTCATTAATCAGCATTTGAACAACAGAAGACATGTTTGGTCTATCTTCTGAAAATTGTTGAACACATAAAAGACCAACATGTATTGACCTTAGAACTTGAGCTACATCATATGAATCAGATATATGCTCATCAACTAGGTGATTGATTCTCCTTCTTCTATAAAGCTTCCACGCCTGTATAATATATATTTAACAATATTATAGAGAGAAATGATGAATATTATGACTTAATGAGTGAGTAAATTAATGGAATCATCTAAAATGAAATTAAATCTTACTTACATGCCCAGGATAGGTCTTCATATCGATATTTATTTGAAAATTCGCTATTCTCTTGACTATCTCTAGCATCAAAATCCAAAGCTAAACACATCTGATTTAATTGAGAAAGATCCCATGTGTGCATATTCAGGAGAGATATACCCACTACATTGTATGGCGAACATCACTCAATGAGTAATGCATTGAAAATTAAGAACAAACATATGGAAAAAAAATGGTTGCAAACATGTTTAAGATCAAATTCAAATTCTTACCGGGTTCCAACAACTTGTTTTGTGTTATCTCCAGTTGCATTTCCTACTAAACTCCTAGCCAAACCAAAGTCTGATATTTTTGGGTTCAAAGTCAGCATCAAGCAAAATATTACTACTTTGAGATCTCTATGATAATTCTTAGTCGAGAATCTTGATGGAGATATAATAATCCTCGCGCAATTCCATTAATTATGTTGAAGCGTTTTGGCCAATCAAGTAACTTTTTCTTTGGTTTGATCTGCCAAAGGTTTAAGTTAGTTTTGCTCCAAAAATTCTATATATTTTGATTATATATGAAAAGATAATCATACCAAATATGAAGAAGTCCAAACTTTTATTAGGCATGTATTCATAGATCAACATCTTTTCTTCCCCACTAATGCACACCCCAGAAGTTTCACAAGATTACGATGTTGTAATTTGGCAATACAAATGACTTCATTCTGAATTCTCAAATCCTTGTGTAGAATTCTTTGATAGTCTCTTCACAGCTATTTCTTCTCCCCCATCCAATGCACCCTAGGAATTAAAATAAACTAAAGATTATGTATAATCAGACTAAAGATTACATATAATTTACCTTGTATACAGCTCCAAATCCACCTTGACCTAACTTGTTCATCCTGTGAGAAGTTATTTGTAGCTCTTGATATTGTTGACCAATCAAAACTGGTAGCTCTAATTCTTGCTTCAACTTTTGTCTCTTTGTTTTTTGATTTGCCAAAATACAAGAAAAGCACACCCCAGCAAGAACTATTACAACCAGCATCGACAAACAAAGCACAAGGATTTTTATTTTCCTCCCAATTGAGCTTGAATGATGTGGTTCTGCTGTTAACCCTGTAGTTCCAAAAGACTTTATTATGAGGCTTTAAAGTGAGTATAAACACATTTAATTATACCTGGTATTTCGGTAGCAGCCAGTCTGATGTATATGTCTTGCCCATTCGGTATTGTTCTCATATCAACTAAATCATCATACCAAATCAAACACCCACTTCCTCCATTGCTTATATTGAGAGTGGAATAAGCCATACAAGAGCAATTCCTCAAGCAAACTTGTTCACACTCTTGAAGGCTCATAGATTCATTAAACCAAGAGTGCTTTGTATCTGGCAATTTGATATCAGAATATTTGAGGAATCCATCTGATGAAGATCCATTATTGTGGCAATTCAGGGGTTTTCTCCTATGACATCCTAGTGACAACTTTCTGTAGCATTATTATTAGGCAAAAATTTGGGCAAACATCCACAACTATGATAATCATGTATGTTGCAGACACCATTTCCACCACATAAACCATGTGCCACAAATATCTGCCGGTTCGCTAAAAAACTCTCCCATTGTTTGAGCTCATCTTCCCATACCCATGTTTTTAGAATACCATTGCTTGTAACAAGAAATCTAAATAAACCAAACTCATTACTTATATTATACAATAATAAACTCCTTTTTATTTCTTAACCAGTCCATGTGGCCAGGTTGGTGTTGCTCTGTTCTGTGTTACACTAAAGCGCAAACCATTCCATGGACCTGAGTTAAAAATCTCAGTTGTTCTATTCTTGAGACTGAATTGTGGATATCCAGTAGGATCCAAGTGCAGTGTATATTGGCTTGAAGCTGGGTCATTTTCACCTTCCAAGATGTTAAGAAAACCTCATGCCCAGTCTGCAAATTCCACCCAACCTTCATTCCGGATAAAAAATGTCAGTTGGATAATCAAAACTTTGCCAGAGAAAATTCTGCAGGTTTTCATCATCTGCATCTCTCACCACCAGGTTCCCGGTATCCAGCAACTCTGCAACCGGGTTTTGCACCGATGATCTTGATGTGTTGGCAGACCAAACAGCCTGACCCTTGTCTCCAACAAGTGCAAGTTGGCCTCCCAGGGTGATCTTCAAGACAGCCGAAGATGTGTCAGCAAGTGGAGCATCTCTGTTTGCCACCCAAACCACTGTCTTAACTGGATCTTGTCTGTACCATATACCTATGTAATGGTTTAAGGAATTGGTGGGGCTAAAGAATCCCATTACGAAGGTTCCACCCTCTGAAACGATGGTGTCCCCCTCTCTAAGGAATTGGGTTTTAGTAATTAAATCCTTTCCCAAGCAAATATTTGGTATTGAAAGTAAGAAAGCCAAAAGCAAAACGAGCAAAAGAGCTCCCATGGCTACTGAATGAGGTAGTGCTATAGAAATTTGTACAGTAGCCTGAAATGAAGTAATGAAGATCAGACAACCAAGATTGCATGTAAATGCAGGGACCTTTCCCTCAAAATAACGTGTCTTGACTTCACTGCATAACACACTACGTTCTCTTGCCAACAAGTCTGGAAAGGAATACCAAAATTAAAGTCTACTTTGGCATGCTGTTGACAAGAGTACAGCTACAATAATTGAACATATGATATGTTTAACAACATAAGTTTTTGTCATATGAGTTTAGGTAAATCTAAAATATACATTCAACGAGGATCCAGTGATGACATTGTGACTTCATTGAGAGAAGTTGTTGCATGTTTGCCTGAAGAACTCTCTGAGTTAATAGCAGCCCTCCTGCGAACGAAGTAGCCAGGCTCTTTAGGTTGAGGCAACACAGCGTTATTAACGAGCATTTGAACAACAAAAGACATGTTTGGTCTATCTTCTGGAGATTGTTGCACACATAAAAGACCGATATGGATTGTCCTTAAGACTTGATCTATATCAAAAGAATCAGATATACACTCATCAACTAGTGTGAGTGATTGTCCTTCTTTATAAAGCTTCCATGCCTGTATAATATATATTAACATTGTAGAGAAAAATGATATCGATGAATATTTTGTTGGCATGAATGAATAAATTAATGGAATTATCTAAATAGAAATCTTACATGGCCAGGAAGGGTCTCATATCGATCTTCATTAGAAAATTCACTATTCTTCCTGCCACTAACTATTTCTAGTATTAAAACGCCAAAGCTAAACACATCTGATTTAATTGAGAAGATCCCATGTGTTGCGTATTCTGGAGATATATACCCACTACCATTTTTTTTACCAACACTCATGAGAAGATGCATGAAAATTAAGAACAAACATATGCAAAGTGTTTAAGGTTAAATTGAAATTCTTACTGGGTTCCAGCAAGTCGTTTTGTGTTATCCCTTGTAGCATTTCCTACTAAACTCCTAGCCAACCCAAAGTCTGATATTTTTGGGTTTAAGTCAATATCAAGCAAAACGTTGCTACTCTTGAGGTCTCTATGTATAATTCTTAACCGAGAATCTTGATGGAGATACAATAACCCACGAGCAATTCCTTTGATTATGTTGAAGCGTTTAACCAGCCAAGTAACTTTTTCCTTGTTTGATCTGATCTATCAAAGGTTTAAGTTAGTTTTGTTATAATAATTTCCTATGGTACAAAATGAATATAGATGACAAGATAACTGTACCAAATATAAAAAAGTCTAAACTTTTGTTTGGCATGTATTCATAGATCAACATATTTTCTTCACCATTAATGCAACATCCCAAAAGCTTGACAAGATTTCGATGTTGTAATTTGGCAATAAAATAACTTCATTCTTGAATTCCTCAAGTCCTTGCATGGAATTCTTTGATAGCCTTTTCACAGCTATTTCTTCTCCCCCATCCAAAGCACCCTAGGCAGTTAAAATAAATAAAATAAGATTCAGTACATACCTATACAAGAAAACATACTGCATATACTTTTTACCTTGTACACTACTCCAAATCCACCCTGACCTAACATGTTTTCCTCTGAAAAGTTATTTGTAACTCTTGATATTGTTGACCAATCGAATATGGGTAGCTCTAATTCATTCTCCAACTTTTGTTCTCGCTTTCTAGTTCTGCAAAAATACCAGACAAACGACACACCTGCAAGACTGTTACAGCCGGCAGCGACAAACAAAGAACAAGGAGCCGTGTTTTCCTCCCCATTGAGCTTGAATGATTTGGTTCTGCTTTTAACCCTGTATTTCCAAAAGGCTTCTCTCATTTCAACTTCATTATAAGGCTGTATGACAAAGTGACTATAAACACATTAATTATACATATATACCTGGTATTTCGCTAGCAGCCAGTCTGATGAATATGTCTTGCCCATTCTGTATTGTTCTCATATCAACCAAATCACCATGCCAAATCAAACACCCACTTCCTCCATTGGTAATATTGAGAGTGGAATAAGCCATACAAGAGCAATTCCTTAAGCAAACTTGTTCACACTCTTGAAGGCTCATAGATTCATTATACCAAGACTGCCTCGTATCTGGCAATTTGATATCAGAATATTTGAGGAATCCATCTGATGAAGATCCATTATTGTGGCAATTCAAGGGTTTTCTCCTATGACATCCTCGTAACAAACTCTCTGTTGCAGCATTATTATTATTATTATTATTAGGCAAAAACTTGTCTAAACATCCACAACTACGAAATTCCTCTATGTTGCAGAGACCATTTGTACCACATAAATCATATATGCCACAAGTATCTGACGGTTGGCTACGATAATTCTTCCATTGTTTGATCTGATCTTCCCATACCGTTGACCTAAAAACACCATTGCTTGTAACAACAAATCTAATTAATCCCAAATCCTTATTGAGACTTATACCCAGTAATAATCTCCTTTTTATTTATTACCAGTCCATGTGGCCAAGGATGCTGCTGTCTTTGTTTACTGATGTTAACTAAAGGCACACCATTCCATGGACCTGTGCTAGAAACTCCACAGTTGTTCCATGCTTGACAATAAGTTGTGGATATCCAGTAGATCCAGGTGCAGTTATATTGGCCTGAACCTGGCTCATTTTCACTCTTCCAAGCTGTTAAGAAAACCTCATGCCCAGTCTGCAAATTCCACCCAACCTTCATCCGGGGTAAAAATTGTCAGTTGGATAATCAAAACTTTGCCAGAGAAAATTCTCGGTTTTTCATCATCTGCATCTCTCACCACTAGGTTCCCTGAATCCAGCAACTCTGCAATCGGATTTTGCACGATGATCTTGATGTGTTGGCAGACCAAACAGGCTGACCCTTGTCTCAAGAAGTGCAAGTTCGCCTCCCAGGTGATTCAAGACACCCGAAAGTGGTGTCAGCAAGTGGAGCGCATCTCTGTTTGCAACCCAAACCACTGTCTAACTGGATCTTGTCTGTAGCCATATACCTATGTAATGGTTTAAGGAATTGGTGGGCTAACAGAATCCCATTACGAAGGTTCCACCCTCTGAAACGATGTGTCCCCTCCTAAGGAATTGGGTTTTAGTAATTAAATCCTTTCCCAAGCAAATGTTGGTATTGAATATAAGAAAGACAAAAGCAAAAGGAGCAAAAGAGCTTTCCATGGCTACTGAGAGAGTGAGTGCGAGAGAAGATTTCCATAGCCGAAATGAAGATCAGACAACCAAGACTGCGGGTGGAAATGCCGGACTTCCGTCAAAATAAGCGTTGGCAATAATCATCGATTCTCTTGCCAACCTAAGTTGGAACAGGAATCAAATTCGCCTTGTGCATCCATGGCAATCGGTTGGACAAAGAGACTATTCAAATTGTATGGGCATCCAGCCATCGTTGTGAGGTGATTATCTTTGTCTCGGATCCCACTTTCTTCATGACACTTAGTCTGGGTCCCTTTTTTTTCCTTTTTTTTTAAGTTTAATTTCAAACCGTTTCTTTATAGGATGCCAATATTAGGTTCACGAGCTTTGTTTCATTAATTCATAACTTACATCATAATCTATAAACTGTTACATCATAAATTCCTAACTGTACATTCAAATTCAATAACTTTAAATTCACAATTTCTGAATCCTCTACTGTTCATAATTTTAAGTGCTAATGTCATAGGTCTGGCATTTCATAATTCCAGTCAACTGTACAGTTCATAAATCATAATTACATTCATAATTCCATAACGGTGTACATGTCATAATTCCACTAACTTAATCATAATTGTCGAGTAACCTTTAACCCCTCATAATTCCAGTATGGAACTTCATAATATTCATACCAGACATTCATAATTTGTCTAAGAGCCTATTTCATAATTTTACAATTGTCAGTAATACATAACCATACATCGTCAGAATTCTATAACTTTGTCATGGCGAATTGTATAACTTAGTATTCATAATTCATACAGAATGCGTTATGCCTTTAAGCTCTTTAGACCGTCCTGTTTCAACAATTTTTTTTTTAATAGGTAAAACGGCTGCGTTTGTCTTAAAAACACGTCGGCTTTTATCGCGCTTCGCTCACCTGCTTCCAATCCGCCGCTGTCTGTCATGTGTGTGGGTGGGTGGCGGGCCGGTGGCGCGGTGTCGGGCCAGCGGGTGCGGGCAGTGAGGCGAGTAGAGTTGCCGGAGGTCGAGTTGATGAGGGGGGGTGAAGCAGGAGCCAAGGAGCGGGAGGTTATTGCTCAGTACGAAGTGGGGGTAAGAGACGATCAAGGAGGATCATTGTCCTAAAAGGATCCTCACACCTCTGGGGGGGTCCCTGTGGATCGGGTGGGAACGGTGGAGTGAAGATGTGAGCTGCAGGAAAGCGCTGCGTAGGGGAGGGAGGGGACCGGGGGGAATACAGTGGTCTAGGGGGTGTGGATCAAAGGTGAAGGATGGTCAACGTGCAGAGCGGCAAGGGCGGCTAGTCGAGTGTGTGACAGGCGGGTAGCCCGTATTAGGGGGACGGTGCGGGCGTAGTGCCGTGTTTTGGTGGTGTGGGATGTTACAATTCTTATATCTCTTCTGTTATTGTGATTTTTATTATTCTTATCATTTATTAATTATATTTTATCGTGTTTTTCATATATATAATAATGTATTTGTTTCATTTGTAATAGATACGTATGTGATCGAGGGGGTATATTTATGAATGCGTTTGATATTTTATTTAATTATATTATAGTTTAAT
The DNA here is from genome assembly GCA_009835305.1 of Ipomoea purpurea. Taxonomy (NCBI): domain Eukaryota; kingdom Viridiplantae; phylum Streptophyta; class Magnoliopsida; order Solanales; family Convolvulaceae; genus Ipomoea; species Ipomoea purpurea. The sequence goes on along the minus strand of VALG01016505.1, from coordinate 4,682 downwards.
GATAGATATTATTGTTCTATTTTTAATATATTATTAGAGCGGGCGCGGGCGGGTAGGCAGTGTGGGGGGGGGCCGTATGGAAGACTATCTTAGGGATTGGTAGAATTAGGTTTGGCGGGGGGGGGGCCCCTGGAGGAGGACCCGCGGATCATAGATTGTACGTTAGCGTGGGAGATTGTACGGGTTCTTTGTGATCATGTAGATTTCAAAGGCTGGTTGGGGCGTCGTGGGGATAGGTCGGGTGTGCGGCGCGGGTAGCGAGATCTTCGGCATTTACTGGGGTCTGCGCTGCTGCCGTGTGTGGGTTCGTGTTTTGTTGGTGGAGCTTGGCGCGTTGGAGTAGTGTATTGCTTCTCGTTGGAGTCACTATTCATTGTGGGGTGTGGGAATATGCTGTTTGGATTCTATGTGTTGCGTCTCGGCGACTCGGTGTGGGTGTCTGGTGGTTTGTCCTGGTCTTTGTTTTTTTTCTGTGTTTGTACTAGCAGTCTTGTGTTTTTGGTGTGACATCTGTTATGTGATCTTATTCGAGCCAGTTTTTATGGTGCAGCAGAGGGGACCCCTTCAGGGAGTCGCAGTCAACAGCTCGCTGGATTCGGTCGGGTTGGACGGACGGAGCTCGTTATACCTATAACCGGGCAGGGACTCTCATATTCTCCTCCTTGCTCCTAGTCTTGTTTTTTTTAGATCTGTTTATCTCTCCTATTTCTTCGTTCTTCTCTTTTTGTTTCTTAGTGTTACTGTCTCTGTTCTTTAAGCCGAAGGTTTTTGTGTGTGGTGCTTTTTATTCCGAATTCATCTATACTCGGCCCATAATATATTTATACATATAAATAATATTATATTTTTAAATTTTTTACTTTTTTTTCCGTTTGATATTACCTTGTTTATATATTTACTTATATTATTTTTACTAAAGCTATATTATATATTCAGAAGTGTGAATTTGAACTTTTTTATATGTTTGAGACTAAGCTGCTTTCTTCGATAGAAAAACTAGAAGGTTCCAGCTTGACCCTTTTCCTCTGGTAATTAAAACTATAATGTGCCACCGTCCCCAAAACAGTTGAATCCACCATATCCAATTCTCATGTTACATGGCGTCGCGAGCCCGCGCCTAATAGAGTATCGTTTGGTAGATGTAGGGAGTGATTATGGTATAAACTGGCATACCGGTTGGTTTGCAGTTCCAGGTATTCGTACTGTTTGCAACATATAGCGTACACTGCGCCGTACCGCGAGAATCGAATCTTGTTGATAGCTGTGAATTCACAAGGTCACGCACATGCCAATCTTTTAATTTATTTATTTGGGGTAGATGGAAGTAATGACACTGATGATCGAAGCTGTCAGACTCATTATGGGGTGTTTGAACATAATATGTGATACGGATAGCTTTTATAGCTGTTAGCGAATTGAATTAAAGACGTTTTAAGTAGCTAAGTTGATTATTAAAATAATAATTTTATGTTATAAATTAATTGTTAGGTTGATAGTGATTACATTAAAATGATCTTTAAAGTGGATGGAGTGTAATTAGATAGTAATATGATAATGATATAGGAGTACATAGTGATTAAAGATAATAAGTGGAGATTATTAGTATTAATTCCAACGAAAATGAATAGTATACAATTGGTGTAGGATAAATACGTAGGAATGCAGTTATATGACTTTACCGCACTGACTTGATATGTAGCTACTAAACCCAACCAAAACCCCACAAAGAGATAATAATAAACCGCTGTCTAACTGCTAAATTATTACGTATTAGAGAGTTAACTTAACTTTTCCCCAGATTCAACTTAGCTAGCCGTAGGGATTTCCTTTGAAATCCTAGTTTATGAGGGTGTATTGTATTAATAAGTTTTTATCAGAGTGTATTCCTTTTGTGATATTTCAATTTAATTATGTGGTTTAATTAAAGTACATGATAATTTGATACACATCAAAATTATATTATCACAACCACCTTTTTTTTAGTATAGAACATAATGTACACATTCTTAATCTTATTGACGGTATCTTGCACTTTCAAATTTGTAAAGCATCAATGTATAATTATATAGATGATGTACTTACTTGCTATCTAAGTTATTCTCCACAATTGAGTTAAATAAATCTAATGGTATACATTTCAACGGAGACTTCGGAATGTTTTAATGAGTAACTTCATGTTAGGTGGAATTTTGTTTCTATACGTTGCTTGGAGTCCGGGTCATTGGTTGCATAAATCCGGAATCTAGGAAAGGACGAGTGGGCTGTCGCTCAGAAGAGATTTACCTGTCTGTTTCCAAAGATAGAACCTCAGTCGCTTTAGTCTTGAAGGCATAGTGCAAGATCATTTCTACACCAGCATCTAACTACAAAAGCATCATGTGATGTCATCTCTGGAGCATTTGCTTGCACACATATATAAGGATGAACTATCAATGGAATTGAGCTCTTATAATACTTAAACAATCAACTTATCATTAGAACACCAAGCTATATGCTTATCTAACCAACAATGATTTTCCTCTTTTATAAAGCGCGTTCCATGCCTGTTATATATATTATAAAGCGCTCATACAGCAAGAATAAAGGAATTATATTATTCTAGACAAAAAAAAGAATGACCATTAATCGGAACACATATATAGTAAATATGGATACACTTACCATGTCAGGAAGAGTCATGTATTGATCTGTCATAATTGTAAACTCATATATTTCTTCACTACCACTTTGAATATCCTAGCTAGGTATTATACTATGCCAGAAGCGGTAATACACTATCCAATGAGTTTAACGAAATACAGATTCCATGTCCGACATATCGGTAGTACATTGAATTACCCATCTCAACATTTAGTAATTAATGATACCTCACATGATTGAGGAGACATGATAATACAGACATATCGAGTATAGAATGATTGAGTAAAGATACTATATAGAAAAATTTCAAATCTCACTAATGTCCAGTCAAACTCGTTATTGTGTAGTACTCCCAGTGCATTCGGGGGATTACTTATACCTGAGCCAAGCCGAGTGGAGAGTCTCTGAGTATTTCTTTGGTTCAAATCATATCAAGCAAACATACTATATTTTTGAGATCTCTATGAGTATATTTCTTAGAGCTGAATATCTTGTTGGAGATATAATGTAACCCTCGTGCATCTTTACCCCGTTCAACTTATGTGAAGCTTAGTGTGGCACATCAATTCAACTTTTTCTTTATTCTGACTGCAAAATCATTTCCCTAGTTGTCCATAAGATTCATTAATTATATGATTTGTTTTGTCTATTAGATATGTGGAGAAGACTTAACCATACCAAATATGATAAATAGTCCTAAGACTTAGGTGTGTTAGGGCGAATGGTACTCACGTAAGATCAAGACATTTTTTCTTTTCTGCCCCTAACTGCACATCCCGAGATCCTTGACAAAGTTTTCTACTTTCGTATATTTACGCAAATCAAAGAATAACTATCATTACTACATTCTTCATTTGAAGGTCCTCCCGTTGTTTTAGGATTCTTCTAATAGCCTCTTAGACAGCTATGTCTACGCCCCGCCCACCATTATTACAACCCTAGCTATTCCAAAGTAAATAAATATATTACTATTAATGTACGTCTTGCCCCATGCAAGAAAACGATGGGTCGAGTTCTCGCACGCGACAAGTTCCTTGTTTAGCATTAATACTCCCGTGTTGTTCCTAGAGAGTTTATGGAATGATTTATATTGGATTTAGTCGGTGGATGGATCTGTGGACGTATTACAACGGATATTGAAATACCCGACCACCTTCTGTTTTACACACACACACCTAGAAAAGATGCATTTTACCTCTTACCTTGTGAAGCACAACTTCCAATACCATCCTATCCGAAGTTTCTTCATCTCTAAAGCCAATTACTTGTAACTTTTTTCAATATTTTGACCTAGAATCAGAATGGTATTTTTAGAGCTCTAATTCTGCTCAATTTTGTTGTTCTTTCCTTTTTCTTGCACACTAATAGCGGAGGAAGAGAGAATATACACCCCAGCAAAACGTATGTACATACGCACGCTACGACAAACAAACGCTCAATGAATGTCAAGATTCCTCTTGACGTAATATGTTTATTTAACGATTTGTCTACTGTTTTATTATACCCTGTAAGTTCAAAGAAATAGGAACTTCTCCTATTATTTAGTTCAGTTTAACATGATAAGAAATACTCGCAACCTACAATACATGAATGGTCGCATCTAGTATGAACTTTATCCTGACCCTTACGTACGATGTTGGATGGTATAGGATCAAAAGAAGGTACTAGGCACCTTAAATTGCATTTCATAGTTGAGTTGCATAAAGTTAAATAGTAGTTCCTCCTCTCTCCACGAGAACCCCAATTTAGATATCCTTTTGTTAATTCATTAACGCGGCAACAGGGTCAATCAATACTTCGCTAATTTATCTTCTTCTATTCTAGTTTTGCTACTCTTGTGTCAGCTTAGTCAATCAGCTGATAATATGATCACTATTTTAAGCAGTTATTACCTTGCAGTTCGTGCATTCAAATCGGAGTAGCCCTATAGGCTGTTGTTGGTATTAACATAAATCTTGCCCAATTATAGGTGACTTAGGTCTCATTTAGCAATCAAATATCTCCATTACCGAAATTCAGACACTCCAGCTCCCTCCATTTGG
>VALG01016501.1:0-10018 GCA_009835305.1 Ipomoea purpurea | reverse complement strand
TTTTCTTGATAAACATGGTCCAAGTGTACCTGGAAAAATCATCAACAACAAAAAGAGTATATTTCTTACCACTTACACTTATTGGATCAACCGGTCCAAACAAGTCATGTGTAGTAAGCTTAGCGGTCTTGACGTTGACTCTTGCGTCTTTGATTTTGAACGACGATTTAATTTGTTTTCCACGTTGGCATGCGTCTCACACATTGGTCCTTCTTGAAGACAATATTTGGTAAACCTTCAACAAGATTTTCTTTGCAAGTTGATTGATTGTCTTGAAGTTTAGATGATTGAGCTTCCTATGCCATTCCCAATTTTCTTCATTCGAATTTCTGCCATTAAGCATACGGACTCTTTTCTTGAGCTCCAATCAACAACATACATATTTTTCTTCCTTGCTCCAGTGAGTACTATTTCCTTTGTTGTTTCATTTTGATTAGCACTTATCTTTGGAAAATTTCCACAAGATAGCCTTTATCAACAAAAATTGACTAGTACTCAGCAAGTTGAACTTCAAATCCATCGATTTTCTTTCAAATATTAGATATGATTTATTTCTCGTCATGTGGCGGGAGCAGCCACTATCGATGTACCAAACATCCTACAAAAAAGATTAATTATTTTTAGGTACCCATTCTTGTTTGGGTTCTTTGTTGTTAGTGATTTTTGGTAACCAAACTCACTTAGATCTTATTGAATTAAGATAACGGTGGTTTGTAACCATTTGAAACATGATAATCATAATTAACTCTAGAAAACATTTTTGGTGCCCGGTTTTGAAAATTATTTTTATACTTTGGCACCTGGGAAGAGATTGTTGTTTTATATAAAAAAGCATTAAAAACAAGGTTTGTACAACCAATCCTTTTGAGTGGATAATGTCTCCCAGCTTATTTCTGGAAAAGCTTCCCTCTTTTCTATGAAATCTTTTTGCACTTAACTCATTGGCATATCTTTTGTATTTATTGAATTTTGAATGCTTAGCCGTGATATTAACGTGGTTCGGCCTAGCAGTATTCCAATTTCACTTTGTTGATAGCCAAGTCCTTGTTTCATTGTGCTATCCTGACTTTTACAATTTTACCACTTGCACTTTATTATTTAAAGTAGCAGTAAGATTAGTCAGTTTTGGAGGGTTTGAGAACATGTGGAGTCATAACCAAATTCCGGTCTTATCTCCTGATGACTTTTGCATGTTTACCATTTTATCCATTATTTTGGACGAATTAGTAAACGTAGCAATGGTAGCTCTTAGATTATGTTCTCTAACCTCTCTAGCTTTACACTCTTCTTGAAGGCAAATATTTTTACTCTTCAAGTTACTCATTTCAAGTAGAGCATCTTGCAATTTTTTATTCATCTCTTTTTTTTCAAGAATTAGAATTTTATTGCACTCCTTGAGTTGAGAATGAGTGGCTAAGATCTCTTGCCAATCTCGCATTAGATTGCCAATAGGTTCACGAGAAAAGAAAGAACTAACTGAAGTAAAAGAATTAGATGTTACCTCATATTCCTCTGCTCCAAGAGCCATTAGACAATTTTTACTCAACTCATTTGATTTGCATACTAACGTTGTATCGTTATCTGAGTTTGAACTTTCGTCGCTTGATGATTCATCGGATTCATTATCTTCATTTGGCTCATTGCTAAGTAGCGCCTTTCTTTTGTCACGTTTGAATCTTCGATCTTTGTTATCGAATTTATTCGGTGTAGATTCAACGTTTTTGCCTTGATATTTGCTAACGATCGGATGCGGACAATTTATTTTAAAATGTCCGGGTTTGCGGCAGTTGTAGCATAGATCGCTCATTTCATCATCTTTTTCTTCATTCGGCTTCCATGCGGCATTTTGGTTTCCACGAGAGAAATTTTGATTTCTTCGTGATGAATATTTGTTGTCTCCCTTTCGCATGAATTTCCTGAACTTTTTAACAAAGAAGGCAAACTGTTCATCAGTCATAAAATCAATATTTTCTAACTGACCTGGAGGTGACGGTTGTTCGAACCAATAAAGCTGGATTTCAACTTCATAATCTTTCATCATTTTTGGCCTTCATTGTAACACCCCGTGTTACGAGTCCTAAAACCAATTAATTAATTAGACATCTAACCAGGGAGAATAGAAATAAATCACAATGATTAATTAGTATTAAGCCCACCATGGTCCATGGACCCCATCCCTTAAGCCCAATAGCTAATCCTAGGAGAATTAAAACCCATAGCATATAAATAGGGAACTTAAAAGGCATTTAGAATTCCCACCACAATAATCTCTCACCACCCAAAGAGCTCCAAGAATTCCCATAGGAGAAATCAAGAAATCAAGAAAGCTTAAAGAAAGATCCTTCATAGCCAAGGAATTAATTAAAGCTAAGAGGTAACCCATGTCTCAAACAAACCTATTTTTTATAGTTATGATTTCCCCTTAGGGTTTCCCCCAATTTATTGTATCGATGAATGGTGATGATGATGATTATTATTATTGATGTTGAATGATGATTCCATGGGGAATCTTGAGAATCTTGATATTGGGAGTTTCTTGATAATTATGATGTTCTTGGTGATTAATTGGATTCTTGATGATGTATTGTTTGATGATTATGATGTTCTTGATAATTAATTGGTATCCTTGATGATTATGTGTGTTCTTACCGATCTTGCAATTAGAAGACGAATCGTATTCTTGTTAACATAAAAGTGATTAGAACCCTAGGTTGTATCGTATGATATTATTCTTGGATTATCGGGTGGGAAATCGCATTTGGGTGTTGATTATGTTTAGAAAAGCATGATAGGTTATGTGCCGTTCGTTTCTCGTATTTGATCCGTTAATTGTCTACGTGTTGTCGTTAATTGCGTTGTAAAGTGTCTAAGCATGGTTTCGGGTTCCACATCGGTTCCCGGGACGAAAAAGTTGTGAAAAGAGTCAGTGGGGGTAGGTGGGGGTAGGGGACCCGCCACCTACCCACGGCCGGTTTACTGTTCCGGCAGCGGGCAGCCGGCGGCGGGCAGCTGCCCCGGCACCCGCTGCCCGGAACAGTGTTCCGGCGGGCGGCGGGGTGACCCCCACCCACCGGCTACCCGCTGGAAATACCCCCTCGGGACCCCGGCTTCCCGTTTGATGTTTCCCCGATCCCCGTGGTGTCCCAACGGACCCCGTTTGTCGTGCCTATGTCTAGTTTGATATTTCGGGTACCGTTCGTAGGTTTATGAGTCTATTATATTGCATGCTAGTTGAATTGGTATCCCGTTGACCTAGGTGGAAGAAGTATGAACCCCGTAGGGCTATTCCTAGTTGGTGATGGATCACGCATAGTTTATTTATACGTTTATTCCCCTTCCCAACGTGTAATGTGGGTTGCATGTGCTTGCTATGTGTTATGTGTGTGTGTTGCCCCAATTCGGTTGCGATCGGATTGGTTATCCTGAGCTGCGGTTCAGAAGCTGGCTACAGTCAGATGGGAATTCCTGGCTGCAGTCGGATGACGGTATTCTGGTTGTAGTCAGATGGGAATTCCTGGCTGCAATCAGATGACATTCTCCCGGCAGCGGCGGAGCTGTTTGGGTTTCCGCTACAAACATTCTGATGAGCTGCGGTTCATCGCGAACGACCCTCCGTGTTGCGATACGGGGCAGGTGCTGCGGGGCCGTGTCAGAGCTATATGCGCTGACCCTCATGTATGGGCATGCGATTGGTCCTGTGGCGCCAACAAAATGTGCTATGTGTTGGATATGGATGAGTGGTTTATGAGTATCTTGGGGATGTGACTGGGTTTTATGTTGAGCTATGATGTTGTTTATGCTTGCCTTATTGCCTTATCTATTGTGAACTGCTTATGCTGTTATAACTGTTGCTTGTGTCTGGCCTTATCTGTCGAGTCATTCCCGGTTTTAAAGCTAGAGTTCGTAGGATATATCTTCATGCTCAAAATGGTTTTATATATCTATATATATTCTATATGTATTGTATTTCAACGCGTTGGAGTGGGTTACCAGCATCTCTCGCTGAACAGATATATTTGGCTTTCAGGCACAGAAGATTAAGTCACTGGAGCGCGCTAGAACTGGAGTGTAGAAAGTAGATAGTTTCCTTTTGGCCTGCGTGCCACGTTTTATTTAGCTTCGAGGATATTAGTTAGTTAGCCTGTGCACTTGGGTTCTCTAGCCCAGGTGTGGCATAGCACCCCGAACGCTTGTATTTACATCTTGGGATTTTAATAAGATTCTTCTTTTACTATAAGTTTAAAAAGCTCCTTTAAAATGTTGGGGTGTACAGGTTGGTATCAGAGTCTAAGGTTTGACACCATTAGGATAGACTCCTTAAGACCGAACTTTAGCGCCATTAGGCTTGAACTCCAGGTATCTAGGAACATAGGTTTTCAGGAATTATAGGACGCGCCGTGAGGATTGTGAACTTAACACATCACCCCCGCACTGCAATCCTCCTCTAATATTAAAATCCCTTCCCCAACTTATTATATCAAGTAAAAACACAAAATAACATCAACTGTTAATCACCAGTTATGGCACCCAAGGAAGGAAACAGACAAGGGACACCGAACACCCCCTCAAGAAACCTTCGACGTCAAACCTTCGATGCCTGGACCCAAATTGCCCAGGCATTAACGTGTTATCGTTCCTCAACCACTGCTCAATCCGCACGAAGAACTTAGAAACCACCACCAAGTCTCCGGCGACAACCAAACCCCACCCTCTCGGGAGACTGAAGACCCCACAGCCCTCGAGGATGGATCGAGACATTCGACAAGGTGTTTCGAGGCCACCCAATGCCCCGAACGACCACCGAGTCGGGATAGCCTCCTTCTACTTCAGACGCAGGAGGACTCGACAGCTGGTCGGCCCGCGAGGGGACCTACATACGAACAAGACCCCGGATTTACTGGGGAGGGTTTAAAAGACGCCAGTTTACGGGAACATTCTACCCCCATCCACGTGAAAGCTGCGTGTGCGAGGTAATTTCTCACATCTAAGACAGGGGGACGGCCCTCGGTCTCCGACATACTACCAACGATTTTGCCGGCTGGCTCGCCTCGCGAGCTAGTATCCACCGAAGAGATCAATAAGTCAGGAAATCCTGTAATTTTTTTTTTTTTTTTTTTTTTTTTTGCAGGGGCCTCAAGTTCCGAACACCAGAGGGGCATTGGACAACCCATGAACGAAACCCCGGAGAAGCCTATGCCCAGGCATGTCAACTACAACAATGTAGCGAACCTGCCCCCAGGGACGCAACTAGGGTATAAAAGGAAACCCAAGAAAGTCATCCAATTCTCGCCAAGGAACCTAAAGAACCCCAAAATCATCACGCCAACTACCCGGGGAAGGATCCTCACCCTAAGCAAGGCCAGATGGAGATAGCAACATAGTCTCCGAACCTTCCTAGTACACGCCACCCCAGCCACCATATTATTGACCGGGCTACCAACTCGTTTATAGCAACCGAGTTCGCCGCCCCGGCTCGCCTTAACGCCAGCCACCAAGGTTCCGACTCCAAGTCAAGGTGGCCTCAGGCGAGATCATAAAATGTGATCGCATGTATGAGCATGTAATGACACCATTCAAGAGTGGAATTTCCCAGTAACCTGATCCAGTTTCAATTAGAATGGATGCCAGGTAATCTTTGGCATAGACTTGGCTAGGGAAGTTCCAAGCGCAAATCCTGTGCGGAGAGCCAGAAAAAGTGTCCTACGAGGACCGAAAACGGTAAGGGTGTCGTACCGCAGTGCCCGCCAGATCCAGGAATCAAGCTGTAAAACATGATGAAAGTTAAGAAGTATCTGGGCCAAGGAAACGAGGCTTCTTATGCTCAGTCGAAGACCTCAACGCAAAACACTCGAACCACAAAGCCATCCCAGTGGTAAACGAGTTCACCGACGTCTTTCCCAGACGAAATTCCCCGGGCACCCCCGCCAGGAGAATCGAGTTCACCATAGACCTCGTACCAGGCGCCGGCCCGATCTCTAAACCACCCTACAGGGTAGCCCGCCAAAGAAATGAATGGAACTAAAAACGCAGGCTCCAGAACCTGCCTAGATAAGGGTTACATCCGACCCAGCACCTCCCCATTGGGATCACCCGGCTACTATCGCTTAAAAGAAAAGGATGGGGAGCATGCCGCCTATGCATCGACTACCGGGAACTCAACCAAGTTTACCATAGAATAATAATTACCCCCTCCCCCGGATAGGATGACTTATTTGGACCAATCAAAGGGGCGGGGTATTCTCAAAGATCGACCTAAGATCCGGTATCACCAAATCCAACGGTGCCAAACCGGACATCCAGAAAAACGGCCTTCCGTGACACGTACGGGGCCACTACGAGTTTACCGTAATGCCCTTCGGCATCACCAACCGCCTTGCCATAATTCATGAACCTTCATGAATCAGTTTCCGACCCCCCCACCTGGATTGACTCGTCATTGTGTATTCATGACACAACCTAGTTTACTTCACGAAATAAAGAAAGAAAAGGAGAAAACACCTTTCGCATATCACTGCAAACCCTCAGGGAAAAACCAGAACTTTACGCTAAATTTCTCCACAGTTGCGAATTCTGGCAGTGACAGCGTAGCCTTCTGGCACAGTATAAACCAAAGAAGGGGATTAGAGTGGACCGCCTAAGGGTTCGCGCCGCTTAAGGGAATGCGACCACGGGCCGAACTCACTCTCGCGAAGTCGAAGGCTTCCTCGGTCTAGCCGGCTACTATTAGGAGGTTCGTACCCGACTTCACCAAGATAGCCCAACCCCCCCTTCATTAAACTCATGAAGAAGGAAACCCCCTCGTTGCGACAACGGCTGATCTCGGCCCTTTCAAGAATTAAAAGATAAGCCTAACCACGCACCCGCACTAACCATACCCTCCGGAACGCGAAGGATTCGAAGTCTACAGCGACGCATCAAAGAAGGGCCGTTGATGCGTACTAAATGCAAAATGGCAAGGTAATGAGCCTACGGCCAGGCAACTCAAACTCACGAAGAGAATACCCCCACCCACGGGAATTTCATCGAACTAGGCCGCTCTATCATATCGCACTGAAAAATCTGGAGGCCATTACTGTTATGGGGTACAATTGCCAAGATCTACACCGACCATAAGAGCTTAAACAGTACATCTCACTCAAAAGACCTAAACATGAGACAACGAAGGGCATGGCTGTGGAAACTCATAATCAGGACTATACTTAGACATTCAATACCCACGAGGGGGAAAAGCCAAACGTGGTAGCAAGACGCCCCTAAGCCAGAAGACAACCATTTCCCTAACACCACGATGTGTCGCTTTATCCGCGAACCCCCTGTACAAAGACTTCCAAAAACTACACTTTGGAAATAATTAGAGCAGCGGACAAACTCACCCCGATGCCTGTCTACTTAACACACAAGGGACCGTGCCCACTCTTTTCGAGGAAAATTAAATCGGGACAACAAACAGGACCCGCGAACTTGGCATAAAAATTCGCCACGATCTAGCCCAAGGAAAAGAGCGGGCCCCCGAAGCACACCCCAGATGGCCAGCCTCCGTTTCAAGGGGGAAGCGTGTGTGCTGCCCTCAACGCACCACCACTTGAAACAGCAATCTTTGATGGAGAACACCACTCCCCTACTCAGCTTCACCCAGGCGGACAAATCATACCAAGACATAAAGAAATCATTTTGGGGCTCGAATATTGAAAAAGGAAATCGCGGATTTCGTGCCCCAAGGTCTGGAATTGCCAAAGAGTAAAAGCCGAACGTATGCAAAACCCAAAAGCCGACTCATACAACCCCTTGAGATACCACATGAAAAATGGGGATTCCATACCATGCGACTTCGTCGGGGAGGGCTTACCCCCAACGAAAAACGGCAATGGACAAAGATCTGGGTCATAGGGCGGATCGACGACCAAGACAGCGCGATCATTGCCATGAAGGAAACATGGACAATGACGCAACTAGCCCAAGCCTACATAAACCGGGTAGTGAAATACCACGGGTTCCCCGAAACATTGTGTCCGACCGAGATTCCAGGTTCTCTCACAATTCTGGAAATCACTACAAGCGGCGTTAGGGAACGCAACTAAAACTGAGCACAGCCTTTCACCCCACCACAGACGGCCAAACCGAAAGAACCATCCAAAACCCTCGAAGACATGCTAAGAGCCTGCACGCTCGACTTCCGAGGGACATGGGAAGGAACACCTAGACCTCATTGAATTCTCATACAACAACATCTACCACGCCGAGCATTCGCATTGGCACCCTACGAAGCACGTATACGGTCAGAAATGTAAGAACCCCCTTGTGTTGGGGCAAGAAATGGTTCAACCCAGTAACACTGGCCAATACCTAAAGACACCATAACCAAGCGTTAACACATCCGGGAAAGATGAAGTGCCGCCCAAAGACCGCCAGAAGTCTGCTACGCCGACCTAAAGAGGGAAACAAAGCGAGTTGACTCCTGGGCGACAAAGTTTGGCTAAAGATCCTCACCACACGAGAGTAATGAGATTCGGAAAGAAAGGAACTCAGCCCCCGATTCATCGGCCCCTACAATAATCGGTTAGAAAAAATCGGCGTGCGACTTGGCCTACCGCCTCGCTTTCTACCCATCAAAACTAGAACGAAGTACACAACGTGTTCCACGTGTCCCAATAACTGAAGAAATACATTACACGACCCCAGCCACGTACTCCAACCCGGAGCGTTTTGTTCAGACCTCGACGAATCATCTGATCTACGAAGGAGAAACCTGTAAAAATCCTGGACACCAAGACAAGGAACACCCGGAACCGATACCATAAGAAATGGCTGAATGGTCCTACTGGACCAACCACGCGGAACCGAAGAAGCGACATGGGACTCAATGAACGGAGCGCGTATCCCGAACTCTTCACACCAGGCTAACTAAGGGAAAACCTTTCACCAAGGGCCAAGTCTCGGGACGAAGCCTTCCTGTTAACTGGGGGGACGAGTCTAAACACCCCGTGTTACGAGTCCTAAAACCAATTAATTAATTAGACATTCTAACCAGGAGAAAGAAAAATCACAATGATTAATTAGGTATTAAGCCACCATGGTCCGTGGCCCCCATCCCTAAAGCCCAATACCTAATCCTAGGAGAATTAAAACCCATAGCATATAAATAGGGAACTTAGAAGGCATTTAGAATTCCCACCACAATAATCTCTCACCACCCAAAGAGCTCCAAGAATTCCCCTAGGAGAAATCAAGAAATCAAGAAAGCTTAAAGAAAGATCCTTCATAGCCAAGGAATTAATTAAGGCTAAGAGGTAACCCATGTCTCAACAAAACCTATTTTCATAGTTATGATTTCCCCTTAGGGTTTCCCCCATATTATTGTGAATGGCGTTATATGATGATTATTATTTGATGTTGATTTGATGATTCCATGGGGAATCTTGATAATCTTGATATTGGGAGTTTCTTGATAATTATGATGTTCTTGATGATTAATTGGATTCTTGATGATTATGTTGTTTCTGATGATTATGATGTTCTTGATGATTAATTGGTATCCTTGATGATTATGTGTTGTTCTTACCGATCTTGCAATTAGAAGACGAATCGTATTCTTGTTGATATAAAAGTGATTAGAACCCTAGGTTGTATCGTATGATATTATTCTTGGATTATCGGGTGGGGAAATCGCATGTTTTGGGTGTTGATTATGTTTAGAAAAGCATGATAGGTTATGTGCGTTCGTTCTCGTATTTGATCCGTTAATTGTCTACGTGTTGTCGTTAATTGCGTTGTAAAGTGTCTAAGCATGGTTTCGGGTTCCACACGGTTCCCGGGCGAAAAGTTGTGAAAAGAGTCAGTGGGGGGTGGGGGGGGACCCGCCACCTACCCACGGCCGGACTGTTCCGGCAGCGGGCAGCCGGCGGGCGGGCAGCTGCCCCGGCAACCGCTGCCCGGAACAGTTTCCGGCGGCAGCCGGCGGGTGACCCCCACCCACCGGCTACCCGCTGGAATACCCCCCTCGGGACCCGGCTCCCCGTTT
>VALG01016495.1:11566-45632 GCA_009835305.1 Ipomoea purpurea | reverse complement strand
ACCATCTGCATGGGATATGATCGTACGGCTATGCGATCACCGAGATCTAAGAAGTTGTCAACAAGACAAATATTTAGTGATCTAAAGCATATGATTTCGAAATGAAGGCTAAAGATGATGATGTTCATGAATCTCGAAATTTGCTCTAATGGCCGAACAACGTCAACCTCCAGTCAGTAGAATAATATTGATTATATGACTGACGAACATTTGCTCTTTTGTGAAAAGATTAAAAGGTTTATGCGAAAAGGAGACAACAAAATTCTGCTCGTGGAAAATTCTCTCGCGCCACAAGAAAAAAAGTCGAAGAAAAAAACAATTTGTGCTACAATTGCCGCAAACCCGGACATTTTAAAATAAATTGTCCATATCCGATCGTTAGCAAGTATTCAATGCAAAATGTTGAATCTACGAACAGATCCGAAAGCAAAAGGTTCAAGCGCGAAAGAAAAGCTCTCGTTATCAATAACGAACGAAAATGTAATCGAAGGAAATCAATCATCAACGATGAAAGCTCGTGTTGGATGAGTACGCGCTTAATATGCAAGAACTAGTTGAGTACAAGTGAAGATTGTCTTATGGCTCTGAAGCAGAGGAAGAAGAGGTAACTTCAATCTTTCAATTCGTTAATTCCTCTTTTTCCGTGAATCTAATTGACATCTAATGGAATTGTCAAGGATTTATGATCACTCATCCTAAATCAAAGAGCGCAAATAAATTCTAATTCTTGAAAAAAAGAAGAATAATAAAAGCAAGATGCTTTACTTGAAGTGGTAAGTTTGAAGATGTAAAATATTCACCTTCAAGAAGAGTGTAAGCAAGAGAGGTTAGAGAACATAACCTTCGGGCAACCATTGCTACGTTCACTAACTCGTCCAAAATAATGGATAGGATGGTGAGCATGCAAAAGCCATCAGGAGATAACCGGAATCGGTTATGACTCCACATGTTCTCAAAACCCCTCCAAATCTGACTAATTCTACTACTGTTATATAATAATTTCAAGTGGTAAAATTTGTAAAAGGTCAGAATAGCACGATGATACAAGGACTTGGCCTATCATGAGAAAGCAAAGTTGAATGTTGAAAGGCCAAAACAATTCTACACTACGGCAAAGCAACAAAAATTCTTCAAGCAAAGATATGTCAAAGAGTCAAGTGCAAAAAGATTTCATAGAAAGAGGGAAGCTTTTCTAGAAATAGAGTTTAGAGATTTTATCCCACTCAAAAGGATTGGTTGTGTAATAGATGTAATTAAAGAACACTTGTGGTTGAAGAATCCATACACGTTGTATTCGACGAAAAATAACAAATCAAAAATGACGCACTGAGCGAAGAAATTGAACAAAATGGTAACAAGTGTCATATTGATTTTTGTGATAATAATGATACGTGTATAGATGATGTTTTGCAGGGAATGGATGAGTTGGAAATTAATTCTTTAGAAAATCCCATCCCTCATCCAGAAGAAGTTGGAAATTCTTTAATAATAATTTTCGAGGTGAAACCGCACGTGAGAATGGAGATGCAGTACAGGTTGAAGTTGATGATCCAGTTAGTGATCAAGCTACATGTGAAGTTGGTGATCAATTTCAAGAAGAATTAAATGAGGAAATTCGAACCAAAACTGCCAGTTCACAACAAATGGATCCACCCAATACCATGCGCCCATTTGAACCAGATTTAAGATGGCTCAAAAAATCACCCTCTAGAATTAGTTATTGGGAAATTACGTGAAGGCGTGAAAACGAGATCATCTACCATGGAAGTATTGTTCACATGTTATCTATCACAAATTAAGCCAAAAGAAGTGGACAAAGCTCTTAATGATCCGAATTGGATAAATGCTATGCAAGAGAAGACTCGATCAATTCAAAAAAGAAATGACGTTTTGGGAACTTGTCCAAGACCAGCGAACCACAATGTTGTAAGAACCACCAAATGGTCTTCCGGAACAAAGGCAAACAAAGAAGGCGTGATTGTTGGAATAAAGCAAGGCTCGTTTGCAAAGGATACTCTCAAGAAGAAGGAAATAGATTTTGATGAAACCTTTTGCACCGGTAGCCCGACTTGAAGCAATCAGGATTTTCCTAGCTTATGCCACACAACAAAGATTTCATTGTTTATCAAATGGACGTGAAAAGCGCATTCTTGAATGGTCTACTCGAAGAAGATTATGTCGAACAACCCCCAAGTTTGGAGGTAAAAGGCGAAGGTGATAAAGTCAACAAACTTAAAAAGCATTGTATGGGTTGAAACAAGCACTTAGACGTTGGTATGATACTTTGTCAATGTTATTGATAAGCTGTGGATTACCAAAAGGCCTTGTTGACAAAACTGTATTAGGATTCAAGATGGTGATCACTGCAAATCTATGTTGATGATTATTATTGCTTGGAAGCACTAACAATTCTTTGTGTGAAGAATTTCAACAGCTTATGCAGAACAAAAGTTTGAAATGAGCATGGGATGGGTGAATTAAACTACTTATTGGGTTTAAAAGTCAAACCAACTGAAGAGAGATTCATCAATCAAGCAAAGTACACCGCGACCTTGATAAAGAAGGTTTGGCCTTGATGGAAAATCATCGATCAGAATTCCAATGAGCAAATGCACGGCCAGACAAAGATGAAAGATGGGAGAAGAGGTCGATTCAAAAAAGTATAGAGGAATGATTGGTTCTCTTCTATATCTTACGCAAAGCAGGCCGGACATTTTTTATGCTGTGGGAGTGGTGTGCAAGATTCCAAGCAAATCCTAAAGAAAGCCACTCTCAGTGCACGAAGAAGGAGCATACGATATCTGAAAGGCACCAATCATTCGTTGGATTGGTGTATCCAAAAGGTACAGATTGTTGACACTAACGGTTTTTAGAGGCGGATGTTTGTAGGTGCAAAATAGACAGAAATGCATCTGTCCCGGGGAGCATGCCAGTTCTTTGGGGGGGGAGGGCGTGTTTCTTGGTTCTCAGCAAAAGAGCAAAAATTCGCATCGACAAGCTGAGTACGCGAGCCAATATATTGCGTGCAGGAAGTTGGTTGTGGCCAAATTTTGTCGGATGAAGCAAACACTTGAAGGATTACAGAGTTAATTGTGATGACGTTAGTATTATATGTGTGATACTATACTAGTGAAATCGCTATCACTCACAATCCGTGGCTTCACTCAAAAAAGGCCAAACACATCGAATTCGGACACCATTTCATAGAGGAATCACGTTGACGCCTGAAGAGGCATCCAACAACTTCCTAGCTTTGTCCCTCGGGAATCAATCTGCACAGCTGTGATAGGTAAACATATTAAGATGGTGAACAATTCTAACATCAGTTGAGCATCCAATCTAGAATTCATGTAAAAAGTGGGGAGACAAAAGGCATGTACTTACACCGGCCCATTCACCAAGGTCTTTGCGCTAGGAACTGTAATCAGATTGACATTGTGGTCCATTACAAAGTGCTTTGACCAATTTAACATAGTCAGGCTGATCACAGTCCTCCGCCAGCACACATAGTTGGGCTGCATGTTTTCTCAATCACCTTAGCACCTTCATGAAGGCCTTTTGCCAGCCCACCGTGAGCCAGGATTTCCTCAGCACAAGCTGCAATGCAGTCATTACATCCATGGGCTCACCCAGGGCAGGAGCAGCAGGAGCAGCAGGTGTCTCTGCAACAACATCTTCACTGAAAGGAAGCAAAGAGCAAAAACAGACAAGATTAATAATAAAGATCAACAGTTAATGTGTACATATATGAAAAGATGTGTGTGTGTTCTGATAGGCACTGAGGCAGACCAAAGTACTGCTATCCTTCATGAACAATAGTAGTATAGTAACGAGACAAACTCAGAAAACGGAATAGTCAGGCATTCAGCCCCATGCTGAGAATGCATCTAATTATCATAAATCAAAATTTAACATTTGCAAAAAGCTTCGAAATACACACACTCATTTAATATCATCTAACAGCATACAAAATAGGTATATACAAACAGACATACACTCCCTAAGGATATAGGGGAAGTGATCAGAAAAAAGAAAATTAAAAAGCCAAAATATCCATCCACAAGCCCACAAATAAAATTATAATAACTTCCTAATTGGCTAGAGTAGCCATTCAAGACACAGACACACACACAAAAAGAAGATAAAAATTCATTGTTCTATGAATAGTGATCACAATAAATACCTCGCCATCTTCTCCTGTTGACTAAGCCTTTTGCCCTAAACCTGATAAGAGAAAAGAGAAAACATGCATCGGACACAATAAAGACAACATAATGAAGAGAGCAAGAAATGAATCAATAAAATCATGTCAATTTGTCAGAATGATTAAAAAGGACTAAAAAGATGATATTTCTTGATACTATAAAAAATTGACCTTGACAAACATTAAACTGAATACAAAAGCATAATTGAAGCAACAAAGTCAATTATTTACCATTCCTATGCTTCGTCCTGATAAACAGATAATTAGTTTGGAGGAAATGGTTGAACTCATTTTAAACATAGCAGTCAGCTAGATTAGTTCGCAAACTAAACAATTGAAAAAAAAGAGCAAGATAAGCTCAACTGCCAAAATGGACTCCATCATCTAACAGTTGCGAGATACAAAGTCCATTGACGGCTCATTCAAACAAGTAAGACCATTTCCATCAATTCCATGAAAACTCAATAATAAATTAACCATGATTTCAACTCCCATGTAAACTTTTATGCAAAAAGGACACTAGCTTTGCAATAATACATCACATTTCAGAACAAAATTTTCACAAAAAAATGATCTCATATGTTCATATCCCTCACTCATTCTTTATTAACAATATTTTCAGGGATTCAGTTTGATTTTATCAGGAACTAAAAAAAAAGCCAATAAATAAATCAAATATCAATTATTAAATGCGACAATTGTAGAAAGAGAGTGTGTACAGAGAGAGAACCTGTGAAGAAGACGACGATGCGCAATAAGCGACGGGAGACGATGAAGGAAAGGCTCGCGATCTTATATGTCAGAATATATAGTAACGCAAAACCTAGCTAAAACCCTAGTTTTGCAAGTGGCCCAGTTTCTGGGCCAATGCCTTTGTATCCAATTGGCCTTTACATTACAAAGCCCATAAAATTAGAATTTCAAATCATCATGGAAGTTCATGACAATTCAGTCGTTATATCGTTAGACCGCGGTGCACGCCGTTTCTTTAAGTAAAGAAACAGAGCGCCGTTACAATTTTACGGAGCGTGCATATTTGCTATATTAATTATCAACTGACACTACAGTGTATCTAAATCGATACTGTCTCACGTATTATTTATATATATTATCAATTGAAACTACAATTCAATTGAGGTGAAACTGGTAGTTGTGTTGAAATGAAAACTTATAGTGTATCTAAACTGTCACTGCCTAACATATTATTTTTATATTATCAACTGAAACTGCAAATTGAATTTGAAATGAAATTGTAGGTGTGTTGAAATGAAATGTGTAGTGTATATAAAATGAAACTGAATAACATTTTACATTTTTGAGTGTATATTGTGTAATGAGATGTAGTTATATCGAAATGATCATGTAGTTGTGTTTTAATGAAACTATGATTTATATAAAATAAAATTAAATAACATTTTCACATATTTGGGTGTTATAATATCGAATGAAACTGCAATTATAATTGAAATGAAACTATAGTTATATCGAAATGAAACTACAATGTATACAAAATGAAACTGAATAACAGAGTTACTTTTTGTGGAATGACGCAAAACAGATGACGTTTCTTTTCATTAAATAAAACGACGTCGTTTTGACTCGCGGTGCACAATCGATTATGCACCGTGGTGCACGATATAATTTGCCCTGACAAATTATGACAAATTTTACCCTAGGATCATGGTGCAGGTAGCATTGTGAATCATTAAAGTAGGTATCATCATTTTAATATATTTTCGAATGGTCTACGAACGAAAAATATTCGGATCTCCCTCCCTTGTATGCAGAAAGAGAATGAAAATTCTTGGGTTCATAAAGAGCAACAGGTGATGAATAGAATAAATAGCTGGAATAACATATTCCTATCTCTAGAGCAAGAAAGAAGTTTTGATTAAAAATGTGTTGCAAGCTATACCGTCCTATGTCTTATTACCCAGGACTCTGTAACCGTGGTTGAGACTAACAACAACTTCCACTGGACCTGGATTTGGAAGATAGTTATCCCACCAAAAGTGAAGAATTTCATCTCGCAAGCTTATTTTAAACTCCGATTCTGCCTACTACTAATAACCTTCTAACAAGCTTATTGATCATCTTTTCATTAACTATGATTTTGCTAAAATTGCTGGAGGAATTTTACCAACATTCCTGTGGGCGATAACTTACAAATGGCAGATTTATAAAGTTGGAATATATATATGGTAAATCTTGATAATAGTTCCTACTGTTTATTGCTAACCACCTGCTGGAAAATATGGGGGCTACGAAATCAGAAGGTCTGAAGTAATATGAACTCACATTTTTGCAGTTATGGGAAAGAGCTAAAGCATTCCTAAAAGCCTGTAACAGAGTCCAATCGCATGATGTTACACATGCCCATCTCCCTGCTAGAGTAAGGGTGGGAGAAACCTCCTTAAGATTGGCTAAAGTTGAAGACTACATGGTTGAGATTCGTCATTCGGCAAATAGGAGGGTGTTTTCGTTGCAGCCATAGCAAGGATGCGACAGAGCCATTTGCATTCGAGAAGCACTCAGTGACTGTAGGAAATGAGATATGATGATGTGCAGATTGAATCAAATCCAAGCAGATCTTCAAAGTCTCCCAAGAAAGAAGACGACAAGTTGAAATCTACAAAAGAAGTTGTTGCCCCTTTGGGTCCAGACCCTGAACATCTTCCTAAACATCCAAGAAGGTCTTATCTTTTTCATCAAAGGGTTGTGTTGAAGCGACAGAGAAAGATGAGGAGGACAAGTTTTCAGGATCTATAGTGTTCACACTTTCACCTTCGCCTTGCAGCCTGCCTTTGCCCACTTTTTCATTGAGGCCGAAGCTGAGTTGCAACGCAGAGGCTGCCGAAATAGACACCGGATCGGATACTGACAATCTCTGCAGACTTCTTCGTCTCCGATAATTAATAAGCACAAATATGATGATATATAGATGTGAAGAAGAAGCTAAGGAACTGATGATAAGTATCGGTGTTATTATGTAAGGGTGATATTATAACTTTTTAATTTCGTGATGGATAATTTTAGTTTAGGGTCCGTTTGGAAATCAGTAAAATGACTTCTAAAAAAATGTTTTTTGAGTTTTCAGTATTTTGATGCAATAGGAAAATCCAGTCAACGGAAAATATTTTCCGTTTGATTGGGAAAAATGAAGCCATTTTGGCACAAAAATGACTTCCGCCAAAATTGGGGGAAGTATTTTCCACCAGAATGTTTAAATGTATCATATCTACTCATTTTTCCAGAAAATAAACTAAATACAAAGTTTTCCAAAATGCTACCAAAACCGAAAGGAAAGAATGGTTTTTTGGAAATGACTTATTTTTCTAGAATAATTTTCCAGAAGTATTTCCTGCTTTTCAAACGGACAGGAGAAGTCACCACCGGTGTGCTTTTCTAACTGGGGGCTGGGACAAAACAGAAATGTTTTAAGTTTTTTTTTTTTTTTTTTTTTTTTTTTTTTTTTTTTTTTTTTTTTTTTTGAAAAACGAAATGAGAACTTTCATTAACTTAAATCCGAGATCAAAGCATTAAAATGTGAAAAAACCACTCCGAATAATCAGGCGAAGAACTAGACTGCCTAGCAAGACATGGGCAACCTGATTCGCTGATTTTTAGTAAACGAAAGAACACATTACAGAAATCATGCAAGAGGTGTTTAATGTCATCAACAATCAAATGAAAAGAAGATGATCCGACTTTGGAATTTCAAACTTTGAACTAGGGGTGAGCAAAATATCGGTTAACCGCCCAATAACCGATAACCGATAACCGAACCGACCGAAAAAATCGGTTACGGGTTATTAATCTTAAAAATTTCCCCGATTTTTCGATTTTTCGGTTATTTTGCAGTTATTAGACTCGGTTATTAATTGACCGAAAAAACCGATGGTCGGTTTTTAGTCGGGTTTTTGAACCATCTTCGGTCAGTTTCGGTCGGTTACGAGGACCAAAAATCATGATCGGTTTTTCGGTTTTTTCGATCGGTTATGTAACCGACCGACCGTTTGCTCACCCCTACTTTGAACAACTTGAAGCGAATCAATTTCCACCTGAACATTATCCATGTTGTGCATCTTTAACCAGCTTAACGCTTCCCTGATGGCGACTGCTTCGGCTTCCCTAGGACTGAAGGTACCTTTCCAATTGAACTCTTCTCACTGCAACGAAGATGCCTTCATCATTTCTTATAACAATGCTGAGTCCCATTGTTGCTTCACTCTTATTAATTGCGGCATCCACATTCATTTTTAGCATACCCATCTGAGGTATTTTCCATTACTGGTTTGTAAAAGGTGGTAAGTGTGCGGATGAAACATGCTGATCCGCAGCTTGAGTCCATGCAGAGAAGAAGTTGTTGAGTGTATTTCGCAGTTGGCATTGGTGAAGGATATTAGAATTGTTCCAAATCTTGTTATTCCTTTGTCTGCAAATCTCCCAACAAATAAGCACAATGAGGCAGTAGTGAGCTTTGTCAATGTTTGACACATTCTGATTTGCCCAATCCGTGAAGGAAACCCCTATTGTACCACTCACATGCAGTCCAGATTGCCTCCAAACTTCCCTAGCATAAGCACACTCCACTAGTAGATGGGCAGTCGATTCATCCGAGTTATCACAAAGTGGGCACCTGGAATCACACTCCACCCTTCTCCTACGCAGCAAGTCCTTGGTTGGTAAACAATTTGTACAAGCCTGCCAAAAGAAAACTTTTGCCTTTGGTGGTATATTAAGCTTCCACATTGATGTCCATGGCTGTGAGTTTGCCTCCTGAAGATCTCCCCTTATGGCCTGGTAACAGCTCTTTACGATGAAACATCCATCATCATCTGTTGTCCATATCAGTCTGTCACGTGCCTGCTGCTTTGCAAGAGGGATGCTCAAAATCTGGTCGGCATCCCTATGAGAGAACATAGTTCTAATAATGTCTTCATCCCACCTGTTTCCCCCCACCAAAATAAGGCCCACTACCTTTGCATCTTCCATCAACGGGTACGGGAAAGAAGTCACCCTTGGGTTAGACTTGATCCGGGAGCCAATCATTCCTCTAAATGTTGATCTGAGACCTGCTACCCACTCTCCATCTGCTATGCTTTCTGATAATATCTTGGGTGTGAGTGAGGCTGCTCCATATAAATGAGGGGTTGTGACTTGTTTTGGCTTTCCAAAAAAGATGACTCAGGATAGTATCTAGCTTTAAATATTCTTGCAGCTAAGGAGGATTGGTTATTAATGAGCCTCCCAAGCTTGTTTGGATAACATAGCAAGGTTGAAGTCTCTTAGACATCTAAAACCCAGCCCACCCCATTTCTTAGGACAACAGATTTTTTCCCAAGACTTCTAAATGAATGCCCTTATTCTCCCTCCTACCTCCTTTCCACCAAAAAGAATTCATGATATTTTCAATCTCTCTACACAACCCAATAGGTAAGAGAAAAACACCCATGTCATACGAAGGAATGACTTGTATTACACTCTTTAGCAACATTGCTTCCCGGCTCTAGATAGGAACTTATGGTTCCAACTTTGAATGCGGGCAGTAATCTTCTCCTTAATAAAACCCAGAACCTCCCTTCTATCCTACCCACCATCATTGGTAGCCCCAGATAATTCCCATTTCCAAAACCTCTTCTAACACCAAGAATATTACCCACTGCTTCCCCCGTACATTCCCCCACAATTGCACTAAAACATACAAGGGATTTATCAAAATTTACATACTGACCAGAAGCTGCACCATAGAGAGACATGATATCTTTTACGTTGTTTGCCTCAGAGTGATTGGCTTTGAAGAAGACATAGCTGTCGTCTGCGAACAACAAGTGTGAGACATGAGGGGCTAACCTCGCCATAGAAATACCATGAAGCTTTCCTTTATTTTCGAAACTCGTAAGCATGGCGCTGAGACCTTCCGCAATAAGAAGGAAAAGGTACAGGGAAAGAGGGTCCCCTTGCCTAAGGCCCCTTTCTGGAGTGATCGGCCCAATTTCCTCACCCTGATTGGGAACAAATAAGGTTGTAGTAGACACACAGGTCATAACCAGTTTTACCCAATGACTATCAAAACCCATTTTCATCATTAACGCGCTCAAGAAGGACCATTCCACTATGTCGTATGCCTTGCTCATGTCTAACTTCAGAGCAGCATATCCTTCTTTACCCTGGGTTTTCTTCTTCAGGTAGTGTTGCATTTCAAAAACCACCATAATGTTGTCTGTGATAAGTCTCCCCGGAACAAAGGCGCTCTGTTTTTTAGATATGATACCATCAAGGATTGGTTTAAGGCGGTTTGCCATAGCCTTGGTGAGAATTTTATAGGCCACCGTACAGCGGGCTAGCTAAGGTTCATCATCGATTCAGGTTTTGGTTTCTTTGGAATAAGAGCAATGTGGGTGGTGTTCAGTCCCCTCGGCAAATTACCGGTCCTTAGGAAATTATTATAGAGGAACACAATGCTGCTCTCAATGATACCAATAGGTTTGGAAAAAACCTGGATTTAGACCATTGTATCCGGGACTATTGTCGGGATGCATACTAAAGGCCGCATCTTTCACCTCTTGCCTAGTGAAAGCTCGAAGGAGGCACCTGTTTTGAACATTAGTGATCTTTGGATCAATGCAACGAAGCACTGGTTGCTGATCTCCCACGGTAGATTTAAAAAGATTGGTAAAATAATCCCTAATCAGATTATTCAAACCCGGACCCCCCTCAATCCAGTAGCCATAGTTGTCGCACAGCTTTAGAATCTCATTATCTCTTCTCCTCTTCCTGATTGAATTATGGAAAAATTTTGAATTACTATCTCCCTCTTTATACTAAAAGTCTTCGCCCTTTGTTTCCAAAAAGTGTTATACTGATCAATAAGCTCAAGACAACTTCTCTGTGCCAACTCAAACTCCTTCATACCCTGAGTATCCATCCTGCCTCGAGATATCTTGAAAATGGAATTCAAATTCTCATATCTTAGACTGTAAATACAATTGATACACTGTGTAATTGCTTTCATATAATTCAAATTCTCATATCTTGTATACAATTGATATACAGTTGAAGTCTCCCATTGCAATCCATGAGAGGTTATTCTGTGGGGAGAGAGTTTTTATCAGATCCCATGATCGTCTTCTTTGGTTTTGGTCCGGGCAGCCGTAGAAACCCGTGTATCGCCACGTGTGAGGGGAGTCGTCCTAAGCGGATTGTTGCATCAATATGGTTCATTGAATGGCTCGGAATGTTAATATCCATCCCATATTTCCAGAGAGAAGGGCCAGACCCCCACTAAGCCCAATACAATCAACAGTAAAAAAACCCTGCAAAGGAGTCAAAGCCCAACGTATTTTTAATAACCTCCATTTTGGTAGAATTTATTTTAGTTTACATTAGAAATATCAAAAAAGGCCGCTTGGTGTGGAACAAAATCCACCAAATACTTGAACTGTCGCAGAGTTGTCAAGCCCCGACAGTTCCAAGATATAAGACTCATTTGAGTGTTCGCGAGACCCGCCTCCTAGCAAGTTTTTTTTTGGATCCAAAACCTCAACGCATCCTCCAAAGTGTAAAAACATCTTGGGCAACTGCCTGGCCCATCACATCCTTCCCTTCTTCTCTTCTTTCATTATCCATTGGGCCCAAGCCATCGCAGAATTTACCCCATGTGTGGCTAAGATAAAGCTCTGGTTGGAGAAAAGCCCCAAGTTGGTTCCTCCTGGTTGTCGTTATATTATAGACGGTGCATGTGGCACCGCGGTAAAAAACGGCGCCGTTTCTTAAGTAAAGAAAACGGCCTGCGTTAGAGTTAACGGTGTCCGCTTTGTTTGGTGTATTAAAACACCAACTGACATTACAGTATATCTAAACGGACACCTGCAGTTATATCAGCAAAATGATACTATAGTTATATGAAATGAACTGCAGTGTATATTAAATGAAACTGAATAACATTTCACATATTTGAGTGTATATTGTACAATGAAGCTGTAATTATATCAAAATGATCATGTAGTTGTGTTTTAATGAAACTATATTGTATATAAAATAAAATTAAATAACATTTTCACATATTTGAGTTTATAAAATATCGAATGAAACTATAGTTATATCGAAATGAAATTGTAGTTTGTGTTGAACTAAACTACAGTGTATATAAAATGACACTGAATAACAGAGTTACTTTTTGCAAAAGGGTACGAAACGGGCAGAACAAGTTTAATTTCATTAAAAAAAAAAGATGCGGCAGTGCATAATCGATTATGCATCGGGGTGGCATGATCATAATTTGCCGTCCTCTAGTCCCAAAGTTTTTGTTAGAGAAGGAAAAGGAACCCGGCGGTCTGCTGATCTGGGAGATTTACAGCATGATAAATGCTCTATTCTCCCATTAATCCTTGTCACCCCCCGTTCCCCCTTTCACCCATTGCTAGCTGGGATATAGACTAGCTCATTAACGAGCATCCCACATTTGTGGGATAATAGGGAGATATTTCAGAATTAAAATTATCCCCACACCAAGATAATAGCTAATGTGGGTGAAGAATTATTTTGTGAATAAATCTCTTTGCAATGAAGGAAGATTTTTCAGAAATGGGTGGGACACACCACAAAAATAAAAAAATAAAGAACCACAGTTGACCAAGCCACGAAGTGACAGTCTTATTTTTTTTATTTTTTTTTTTAAAATTTAATTTTGCTTTTCTTTTTTCTTTTTTTTCTCTCCCCTCCCATCATTTCCTTTCTAATCACTACTTACATTATTCCCCTATTCTCCCCCCAAACAAATGTGGATGCTCTAATTTCCTGGGAGAGCAATAAATGGTCTGTGTCGAATTGCATTCTGGCATGTTTTCAGTCCGGTAGTATCGATTGGACCAAAAGGGAGATTCATGTCTGTTTTGTCTCATCTGATCCTCCGTACCTTAGGGCTGCATAATGCTCCTCAAATTTCCGGGTCATGCTCGCCGGCTCCGACCATCTGAGATTTTTTGGAAGGGAATTGTTCAAGTAAAACCATCTATTTCCACTGTTTTGACCCCGTCCGGCCGTCGGGCTCCTGCTCTCATGTCCGAGCTATGATGCCCTAGGGAGGTTCCTAATGAGCTTCAGAATTCGTACTGGGCATAAACTCCTCTGCATGGTCCGATCCTTCCCCAACAACAAAGCTAGCCAAAAGTTGGTAAAGCTGTCATACTTATATCAAGTGTCGAACTTGCCTCGCCTGGTGGTTTGATCTTGACCCTCCTTCTCAGGGGTTAGTTAAACGTGGATGCGCACCCGGAATTCTAATAAAGCCTTCAGTGGTTTGTCAAAGTTCCGATAGTCCGCCTTAAACAAACTGGCCGAACAGCGCACCCCATGGCTTCGATCATCTGAGGGGGTGGATAGTTTCTGCGAAAAGTTATGAATCTGGACCCCAAAACTCCGCATTCGTCAGATCGATGTTGTGTTGGTGGATTTTCGTTGTGCGCCAACTCCCTTAACACTAAAGAATTTTGTTCCGAAGGACCACCGGCTATTTTCCACCAACTCTTCATTTATCCTTTTCATTGGAAGAATTAGAAAATAAAGAGATTGGTGGAAATCTCAAATCTTGCAACCACCCTGCCCCATAGGTCTTCCAGAAAATGCAGATAGAGTCTCCTTCAGATTAGTCGAACTTTCACATTTTTCCGCAGTTAATAAAGTACCAACCAACATGAAGGTTTCGGTTTCCTAAGTAGTTTAAATCCCATAGGGAGGTCAGCCCTCCTCTTCATCCATCGTTCTAATGATACTACGGGATGTTGGTGATAAAATGAAACAAAAATCGATTTAATATCGTAAAATAATATATAATATATACATCACACGAAGTATATAAAAATATTATTCGATATATTATATCCGAAGTATATATATATAACACAAATATATATATTATATATATATATATATATAATAATATATTATAGTATATATAAATCAGACCACCATGGTTATATGCATGAATTATATCAACCCAAATGGAATTTATAATACACAGATTATAATTACCAACCAAAACTATATATAAAAGGAAAGATTTTTGGCTTAGAAGATAATCCAAACCAGAAAGAAGGAAAAAGATTGGCTTGTTGTTTGGGTAAGGGTTTTTAGCGTGAGTCAAGAGACCACTCTTTCCTTAAAAACCTTATTTGCCACCTCCCAAAAGTGCTAGGAGCGCCGTGGCCTAGGTTTCCCAGGATAAAACGTGCTACGGTTCCGACGTTTTGAGGCACCCCAAACAAACGAACCCGTCGAACTAGAGCAAAGCCTTGAACACAGTTTACTTAAGAAAGGAGTGAAGCAGAGTTTTTGAGGAGAGAAAACCACTTCATGTGTTGTGTGGTCTTGTTACTTTTCCTTAGAAAATTCTGCTGTCACTCTACCCTTCTTATATAGGGAATTGAGGAGTCCAATAGCCTTTGATTATGATCATTTAAAGGCACTACAAACTTCTTGTACAGCATCCCACCATTAGCATGTGTGGTTAATTCAAAAAATTAACAAATGCCATTAATTCATAACAGGCTGGGAATTAAATCCCAAACAGTCACAAAAAGTTTCCGGTTCGTGTCTATTGCAAATTGGCCCAAAATGTTTCGGCCACTGCCAATTTGCAATGAAAATTGCAAATTGGCCGAAACTCGACATTGCAAAATTGGCCACATGTGGCCGAAATAGTATTGAAACCTGCTGTTTCATAAGTTCGCCACTTTGGGCAGAATACTAAAATATATTGAAATGCTTGGTTTCAATAAGTTTCGGCCAAAGGTGGCCGAAACTAGCAACAACAACACGAATTTTGTGGATTTGTCAGAAAAATGAAACACCGAAGTTTTGGGATTTGATTTTTCCCTCTCTCTGTGCACAAGAAGAGAAAGCCTCCCTCTGCTATACAATTCAATAAGCTTAACAAAGAGCCTCATGTATAAAAGTGGGGCATAATCCCTCTTACAAACCAATGGACAAAGCTCAGCTTTTTCCCTTCATTTTTCCCAACTCAAAATGGGTCTACTTTGAGAATCAATATCTCAATTCACCCATTATCCGTTTTGAGCGTACAATATATCAAGTCTCTTCGTCTCACTACGAAGAACCCCGAATCCACTTTTGACCCGACCCAAATCGGAAGTTGGACCCCACTGGATAATTGGTACACAAAAAAATAGGCCAACTTAATAATGCCATTTATGCCAATTTTCAAGCTATTTTTCCCAAAACAATCCCCCAACATGAATGAAAAAATTGATTTTCGGGGTATTTTGAAATCGGAAACCAACTGGTGTTCAAATTGGTCGATCCTGCCATAGGATAGGTAGGGACTCCACTATACCCTTTGAACCCTTCCCTTTGTGAAGATATGTTGTATCTCTACTGCTGTACGGTAGAACGCGGATGTCTTTAAACCGACTGTCGTTTTGTGTAGACGTATGACATATCTCACAGCAGGAACCTTCCAACCATGCCTCTGTTCTCATGAGTGTGCCCCATTTTTGTCGTGGGTCACCGTTCCTGGTTCTGCGAGAGTTTCTAAAGAATTGTGCCCAACAAATTCTCCTTTGAAGCGACCCTCCACTTCTCTCCTTACATATGTGATTCTTTCTCGAAGTATCTCGCATAACTCAAGAATAATTAAAGCATTCAACGTGCTAGCCTCGTGCGGGAGTCACTGTTCTAACGAGGAGTGGTAGGGAGTCCGAGACCCCCACAGTGACACGCTCCGTTCCATAATTTAGTTGTCCCATTGAACCTAGGTGCCAGCTAGGTTTGGGTATCCACTATAGAACTTTTTTAGTCTAAGGGCTTTAGACCCATTCCCGTCGATCTTAGCTATCACCAAATTCATTTCGAGAATTTCCGTCCAACCGATTGGCCTGGCCTAGTAAAGACGTAGCCTTTGATGGACTTAGCATCCTTTGATATCCGTGATATACTTTCCAAGTACTGCTAGATATCCCACGGTAGTGCAAGTCATAGAGTACGAGCATACCTTAAGTATCTCATAACTCACGTTATTGCCTTCTAGTGCGCCAACACCTAAGGGTTACTCGTATGTCTACCGAGTTCGTTAACTGCTAAGACTAATATCCAGCCTAAAGTAAACAACCCATTAGATACAATTACAACTACCAATAATCTGAATGTATTCTCCATGAGCTGTACAATCTTCGTGATTATTGGCTAGTTGTACGTTAGTATCTAACGGTGTCTAAGCCACTTGATTAACAATCCTTTGTAAGGATTTAATCAACACAATGAGGTTGACTTAACACGAGACCATACGGTCTTCTCACAATTTTAATCCCGAGGATTAAATCTGCCATACTCATGCCCTTCATGTTAAATATCAAATTTAATCATGTTCCTGGTAGAATTGATCATTCGATCGTTACTACCCACTTGAGTTTATCGTGTATAGACAAATAGTGATGACCTCGTCTATCGTACGCATTACGTAGACATTTATCACCATTTGTTTATACTAAACTCGTGGCACATCATTGTATATCAAACCTACATGTCCAAATACTAAGGCAATTGTTTCAAACCCATACAATGATCTCACCAAACTACACACTTTTCTTTCCATTAAGCGCGAAGCCACAAAACCCTCAGGTCGTTTCCATGTCTATTAAAGAAAAGTGATACATCCATTTCGATGAAACTTCCAAGTCTCGTTTAGAGCGGAATATAGCAAGTGTCCAACTAATTGGATTTCATTCTCATCACCAGAGAATACAATATCGAAGTAATCGTGGCACTCGCCGTTGGCATGTAATTAAAATTACAGCTCGGTCATTTTACTTCAATATATTACCAACCGGTTTATCTTCGACTAGTGATCCACTTAGGATCCCGAGGTTTTACAACCGCGGAGGAAGAGACACCAGTTCCAAAGTATGATTCTTTAGATAGAATTCTACTTCACCTGCTCGTAGCATCTCTCGGGTTGGTTCACCTGTAGAAGTTCCAACACTTCTACATATGTTCGAGGCATCGTTTTCTAAACGACCTTGTAAGAAAGTCCAATTTATTTTCTGTAAAGCAAGTTAGATATGTGCGTCCAATTCTAGCCATGTAACGTCAGAAAAATCTAGACCAGGATTTTCCATCCTAGCCTCTCTCGGTGCTACGTCTAGCTTGAAGCTCGGGTTCTTCTTTCCATACCCTTAAAACAACCAATAGCTACGTTCAAAAATTTCAATTTCAAGTGCTAGGTCCTTTATGAACCTTCACATAAATACATGTCTTCCCAAAAGAACGATGAATTTTCTTGATTCAATTTACCGTGTCTTATGTACGGTCCAGAACGTAGACTCCGTGTACTAAGAACCAAAACGCCTTTGGCCAAGACACCCCCTACATTTTAGGTATTCGTAGGAAAACTTCCTGCGTACCCACAATTCGTAAGCATTCTCAATGCGGGGTTTACCGTTATTTAAAAGGTAATTTAATTGTTCCAAAAGTATTGTCTCCAACCCAACATACTTGAGGTAGACCGAACTTATCAACGTCTTGATATTTATGTTCGGCAACATCATTCGATTGAGGTGAATACCGTGTCGTACGCTCCCGAGTACGATACAATGCTTTCGCAGAAATCCCCATTGGTGTTCATATTCACTACATCGATCATTCGAACGCGTTAATTCACAATTAATTTGGTTATCCCCTTTTATTCTCATAAAGAATAACATGTGTATACTCCGTTAACACATCTCCGTAGAAGCTAATAGATTCAGCCCTTTACTAATCCATTTCGGTTTTGACCCGAAGGCCACAAACCCGAATCATTGCTTCCCAAAAAATTGAAGCCACGAATCAGTGCTTAGTAATGAAGTCACGAAACATGCTATTCCAAAGCACGAAATCATTGCTCCCAAAACTGACGCGCCGATTCCCAAGCAATCTCTATTGCTTTAAATTATAGATTCACAGCAACATTCAGTTGCTTAATTTTTAATTCCAGTGCTACCTAGCACAGGATTATTAGCTAATTACACAATTAGCCAAACCTCCTTTTCGTGTTAATCACATAACACTTTTGCAATGCTAAATTTAATTAGCCTCTTGCACAGTGCTAATTCAACATGTTTGGACGTCCAGGTGCTATTAAGCACTACCATTAGCACTTCAACAATGCCAAATTTTAATTAGCATTTCTCATTAAACTCAAGCTTAATTTGATGTCCCAACAATTTTGTCTCAAAAAATCACATGTCATACTAGTATAATTTGGAATTTTGATCAATTAATTACAACACAATTAACATTATCAAATCAACCAAATTTCCGACTAGTTGAATCAAACTCATATAATCGTTCTTAGAATATTATTTAAAATATTCAACACTTGAGCTGTTACGCTCACGATTATATAGTTATTCCAATTTTTGACAAATTGATTCTTGAAATCCGTATCGTTCTACATGAACCTGAACCGAAGTTCGTTGTGGGATTTCAACATGTAACACGCCCTGTTACATTTCATTCCGGCCGTTACGCCATTTACATTTTCCACATAATGCTCCATGATGCATTACGGCACCCGTATTGAATCTTTTAATATATTGAAAATATTTACACAAGAATATTTTGAAATATACAAGTTCAATACCCACAAATGGAACAATTCATTTTATTCCAATAAAATGTACTCACAAGGATACTACAACATTTATTCAAAATAAATAAATAGGAAAATACTTGGAAAATAATTTTCCATTATTCCTATTTCGTAGTAAGTCCTTCAACCCGTGTGCCTTGTTCCATTTTCCAACCGTCCACTCCACGAAGGGTGGTCCATAGCGCACATCGGGGGTACCCCGGTTGTGACCTCACTCATCCAACCATCCACATGGTCTTAAAACATAGCGAAGTTGTCCTCAACCTTTCCACCAGGATGACGGTTCGCTTCGTAGTGGCATTTCTCCCTTCTTCTCGTAATCTCCTTGAAAGCTAAGCTTCCGCTTGGTTTCTTTCGATTACGGTTGAAGTCATTGGTAACACTACCATGAGTCCTCAGACCATGTAGTCATTACACCATCATAGGATCCTTCGTGCTTTAGCCGATCCCTCGACAACACAATAGGTACCAATTGTGTGCCATTAGCCACTGGGGGCCACTGGTCTACCGGATGTGAACCAAAGTTCTCCGGAGCACCACCCCGTGTGTTTTTGCAAATCCCCATGGAAATATTATTTCAACGTTGCCGCTTCAACCGGCATCACGAATGTGCAACATCGTTGCCGTTCCTACCGTTTGAATGTGCACCTCCCGGCAACCATTCACGGATCCCATACTCTTGGACTCCACCGATTTGTTCATTATCAAAATTATAAAGGTTTTAAGATTGTTGGTGATAATGAACAAAATCGATTTTAATATTGTAAATAATATTTATATATATACACACACGAAGTAATATAAAATATTATCTCCGATATATATATCCGAAGTAAAATATATATATATATATATATATATATATACTATATATTAAAGTACTATAATATATACTAATATATATATATAATAATCAGACCACTGGTTTATATGCATGAATATCTACGGAAAAGATAATAATACATATCAACCAAATGGAATTTATATACACAGATTATAATTCAAACTATAATATAAAAGGAGGATTTTTGCTTAGAAGCATAATCCAAAACCGAAAGAAGGAAAGATTGGCTCGTGTTTGGGTAAGGGTTTTTTAGCGTGAGTCAAGAGACCGCTCTTTTCTCTTAAAACCTTATTTGCCACCTCCCAAAAGTGCTAGGAGCGCCGTGGCCTAGGTTTCCCAGGATAAAACGTGCTACGGTTCGACGTTTGAGCACCCAAACAAACGAACCCGGCGAACTAGAGCAAGCCTTGAACACAGTTCGGCTTAAGAAAGGAGTAGAAGCAGAGTTTTGAGGAGAGAAAAACACTTCATGTGTTGCGTGGTCTTGTTACTTTTCCTTAGAAAAATTCTGTTGCACTCTACCCCTTCTTATATAGGGATGAGGAGTCAATAGCCTTTATTATGGCATTTAAGGGCACCCTACAACTTCTTGTAACATCCACCATTAACATGGGTGTTAATCAAAAAATTAACAATGCCATTAATTCCATAACAGCTGGAATTAAATCCAACAGTCACAAAAATTTTTGGTTCGTGTATATTGCAAATTGGCCACAAGTTTTGCGCAATTTGCAAATTGGCCACATGTGGCCGAAACCTTGAAACTGCTGTTTCAAGATTTCGGCCAACTTTGTCCGAAACTACTAACAACAATAGTGAAAGTGGCCGAAAACTCAATAACAAACCCCGAAATTTTTGTGGCTTTGTCAGAAAATGAACATTGAAGGTTTGGGTTTGATTTGCACTCCCCCCGCGCACCCCCAAGGAGAGAAGCCTCTATGCTATACAATTCAATAAAGCTTAACAAGAGCTCATGTATAAGATAGTGGGGCCCAAATCCTCGTTAACCAAAACCAATGTGGGAGCAAAAGCTCACTTTTTCCCTTCAATTTTCCAACTCGAGTGGGTCTACCTTTTGAGAATCAATATCTCATTCAACCATTATCCGTTTTGAGCGTACATATAGTCAATCTCTTTCGTCTCACCTAACCAAGACCCGAATCCATATAGACCCGACCGCAAATCGAAAAGTGGAACCCCACTGAATAATTGTAGCCACAAAATAGCCACCTTAATATGTCATTTTTTGGCCATTTCCAAACCTATTTTTTCCAACATCACCACATGAATGAAAAAATTGATTTCAGGGTATTTTTGGAAATCGGAAAACAACTGTGTTCAAACGGTCGTCCCTGGGCATAGGATAGGTAGGGAGTTCAGCTATACCGCTTTGAACCTTCCCGTTGTGAAGATATGTGTTACTCTACTGGCTGTACGGTAAGAACGCGATGGTCTTTGAACCGACTGCCGGTTTGTGGCGAACGATGACATAGTCTCACACAGGAACTTCCAACCATGCTCTGTACCCCCCCCCCCCCCTGCTCATGAGTGTGCCCCATTTTGGTCGTGGGGTCACCGTTCCTGGTTCTGCGAGAGTTTCTAAAGAATTGTGCCCAACATTCTCTTTGAAGAGACCCCTCCACTTCTCTCTTACAATTATGGTGAATTCATCTTCTCGAGTATCCCGGCATACTCAAGAACATTAAAGCATCAATTGTGCTAGCCTCGTGGCGGGAGTCACTGTTTCTAACGAGGAGATGGTAGGGAGTCCGAGACCCGCAGTGACACCTCCGTTCGCATAATTTAATGTGTCCCATTGAACTTAGGGGTGGCCAGCTAGGTTGGGTTATGCCACTATACGAACTTTTAGTCCAAGGCTTTAGAACCCCCATTCCTCGTTCTAAATTCTCCACAACCATTTGCTTTACCCTCGGGTTAGCGAGTTAGCGGCTGGCTAACCGTTATCTTTTGACATCCGTAGTCAATAGAGATAACCCTCTGTTGTGAGGAAATTGTTTAAATGGTATTATGTCTACGACTTATAGTCTAGGACTTACCAATTCGTACATTTAACTCTGTAGCTTAACCAATTTTGGGCTTGCTGTCGCAAGGCAGCACAAATTGGAGGATATAGTACGGTTTCGACCAATAGGAACATTCTCGAAATAATGGCATAGCCCCATTCCGGCCTACTCGTTCGTCGAGCACGAGTTGTAAGGCTCTCAGCTTGATCCCGTCGGATCTTAGCTATCACAAATTCATTTCGAGAAATATTCCGCCAATCCCACTGCACTAGGCCACGTAAAACGTAGCTTTTGATGGATTAGCATCCTTTGATATCCGTGCTATACTTTCCAAGTACGGCTGGGGGGATATCCCACGTAGTGCAAAGTCAGAGAGGAGCATACTTAAGTATCGCCATAACTCCACGTTATTGGCTTCTAGTGCGCACAGCTGAGGGGTTACTCGTATGTCTAGCCGAGTTCGTTAACCGCTAAGGCAATATCCAGGCCTAGTAAACCATTAGATACAAATTAAACTACCAATATTGAATGTATTCTTTCCCGTGAGATGACAGTCTTCATGATTATTGGCTTAGTTGTCGTTAGTATCTAACGGTGTCCTAGCCACTTTGATTAACATACCTTTGCAAGGATTTTAATCAACACAATGAGATTGGGTTTAACACGAGACCATACGGTCTTCACGAATTTTAATCCCGAGGATTAAATCTGCCAAACTCATGCCCTTCATGTTAAATATCCAAATTTAATCATGTTCCTGGTAGATTGATCATTCGATCGTTACTCACCCTTGAGTTTATCGTGTAATAAGACAAATAGTGATGACCTCGTCTATCATACGCATTACGTAGACATTTAATCAAATACATTTTGTTTATATTAAACCCTCTGACGCATCATTGTTATGATCAAAAACATAACATGCCAAAATACTAAGGGCAATTTGTTTCAAACCATACAATGATCTCACCAACCGTACCACTTTCTTTCCCATAGGCGGCGGAACCACAAAACCCTCCAGGTCGTTCCATGTCTATTAAGGAAAGTGATACATCCATTTGAATGAACTTCCAAGTCTCGTTAGACGGCTATGTCAAGTGTCATACCTAATGGATTTCATCTCATCACCAGAGAATACATAACGAAGTATCGTGGCACTCCGGCATTGGGCATGTAATCTAAAAATTACAAGCTTCGCCCATGTTAACTTCGATATAACGAACGTTTTATCTATTCCGACTAGTGATACGCACCTTAGGATCGCGCGAGGTTTTACAACCCCGAGTGAAAACAACCAGTTCCAAGTATATTTTTAAGATAGAATTAGCTTCACTCTCCGCGTAGCCTCTCATCGGGTGTGGTCCACCTGTAGAAGTCAACACTTCAGCATACTTCGACGGCTCGTTTTCCTAACAACTTGGGTCAGAAAGTTCAATTTATTTTCTACAAGTTAGGATATGCTGCGTCACATTCTAGCATGTACGTCAGAAAATCTAGACCAAGGATTTTCCAATCCTAGCTCTCTTGCTACGTCTAGCTTTGAGCTCGGGGTTCTCTCCTCATACCTACAACCATAGCTACGTCAAAAATTCATTTCAAGGTGCTAGGTCCTTTATTGAACCTTCACAGAAATACATCTTCCAAAGAACGATGAATTTCTTGATTCAATTTACCATGTTCTTAATGTACATCCAAAACGTAGGACTCGTGTACTAAGAACCAATATACGCCTTTGGCAAGACACCCCCACATTTCAGGCATTTAGGGAAAACTTCCTTGCGTACCCACAATTCGTAAGAATTTCATGGCGGTAACCTTATTTAAAAGGTACTTACTTGTCCAAAGTATTGTCTCACCCCATATACTTTGAGGTAGACCCCCGAACTTATCAACGTCTTGATATTTATGTTCGGCAACATATTCGATTGAGGTGAATACCGTGTCGTACACTTGAGTACGATACCAAAGCTTGCGCCGAAATCACCAATAGGTGTTTCATATTCACCACATCGATCGTTCGTAACCACATTAATCACGATTAATTTGGTTTTTTCTTTTATTCTTATAAGAATAAACATGTGTTACACGTTAACACATCTCGTGGGCGCTAACAAATTAGCCCTTACGAATCCATTCGGAATTTGACTGAAAGTCCAAGACCACGAATCAATGCTTCCAAAGTTGAAGCACGAATCAATGCTTAGAAATGAAGCACAAATCATGCTATACCAAGCACGAATCATTGCTGTCAAACTAACACACCGATTCTAAAGCAATATTCTATTGCTTTAAATTATAAACTCACAGCAACACATAGTTGCTTAATTTATAATTCCAACGTTATTAGCTAATACAAAATTAGCCAACCATCCTTTCATTAGTGCTATACTGCTATCAAGCACTATCATTCGTGCTATTAAACACTAGTATTAGTGCTTTTAAAATAGCACTCAACTAGTGCTAAGTTAATTAGCAATACAATGCTAATTTAACTTGCACTCTCCGTTAGTGCTACGAAGCACCATCCAACAAATCATTATTTGTCTCAAATAAATTTCATACTAGTATAATTTGAAATTTTGATCAAGTTAATTTTAACACAATTAACCATATCAAATCAACCAAATTTTCCGACTAGTTGAATCAAGCCTATATAATCGTACTCAGAATATTATTTAAAATATTCAATATTTGAGCTGTGACGCTCATGAGTATATAACTATCTCAATTTTTGACAAATTGATTCTACTTTGAAATCTATATCATATCGTTCAACATGAACTAGAACCGAAGTCCTTTTACGAGATTTCAAACATGTAACACGCTTGTTACATTTTGTTCCGGTCGTTAAGCCATTTTAGCATTTTCCACAAAATGCTACGTGATACATTGGCCCATCCATATTGAATCATTTCATACATTTAACATTATTCTAACAAATAATCCGTATGCACCATGATTCAATAACTAAATGGAACTTCATTTTTATTCAAATAAAAATTTAACAAGGATACTAAAATATTTATTCCACAAATAAATAAATAGGAAAACACAATGGAAACTAATTTCCATTATTCATATCTCGTAGTAATCCTTCAAAATCGTGTGCCTTCGATCCATTTTTCAATTGTCCACTCCACGAAGGGTGGCCCATAGCGCACATCGGGGGTACCTCGGTGTGACATCACTCGTCCAACTATCCACATGTTTTAAACATAGCGAAATTGTCCCAACCTTTTCACCAGGATGACGGTTCGCTTCATAGTTGCATTTTCTCCTTCTTCTCATAATCTTCTTGAAAGCTAAGCTTCCGCTTTCCTTTCCTTTGATTACGGTTGAAGTCATTGGTAACACTACAATAGTCCTCAGACCATGTAGTGTCACATAAACACTGGATTCTTCGTGGCTTTAGCCGATCCATTAGGCATCGCAATTGGTACCAATTGTGTGTCCTCAGCCATAGTCTACCGGTTTGTGGACCAAAGTTCTCTGGAGCACCATCGTGTGTCTTTGCAACTCCCATGGAAATATCATTTGCCGTCAAACGGCATCTGAATGTGCAACATTGTTGTCGTTCCGACCATTTGAATGTGCACCACGAGCAACATTCACGGATCCAATACTCTTGGAATCCATCGACTTGTTCATTATCAAAAAAAAATAAGATTTTAAGATTGTTGGCTGATAATGAACCAAAAGTCGATTTAATATCCAAAATAATAATATATATAATATATTATATAGTATATATATATAGTATATATATATATATATATATAGTATATATATATATATATAATATATATATATATCAACCAAAATTGGAACTAATAATACTCAGATTATAATTCCAATCCAATGACTAAATCAAAAAGAGATAGGATCTTTCTTTGACAACATATCCAAACCGAAGAAGAAGGAGATTGCGGCTCGTGTTTGGTATAGGGTTTAGCGCTTTTTAGTCAAGAGAACACTCTTTCCTTAAAACCTTATTTGTCACCTCCCATAAGTGCTAGGAGCGTTATGACATAGGTTTCCCAGGAAAAACGTGTTACGGTTCGACGTTTGAGCACCCAAACGAACGAACCCAGCAAACTAGAGCAAAGGCCTTGAACACAGTTAGGGCCAAAGAAAGAGTAGAAGTAGAGATTTTGGAGCTAAAACCGTGCAAGTGTGTATACGTATTGCTCTTGTGAAGAAGTTAATAGCATTTGCTTATGGCCATTACACCTGCCTTTGTAACACCTGAATTTAACAACGGACTGTTGGTGGACAGGATTACTTCTCAGCCAAGACAACTTTCGACCTCCCAGGTCGAACCCTTGGACCAGGCAACTTTCGACATAACTTAGCCCGCAGGTGCCGGCGCACACGAGCACATGCTTGGATCAAGCCTTTTTTAACTCATTTTTGGATTCGATTTGCAACCCCCCCCCCCATCGTACGATTAGATGGCAGTTTGCAATCGCCGTGTATACTTCATATACACGGCCGGTTCAAAAAACCGTCGTTGGAAAGTCTTTACTTACAAAGGGGCGGTCACCTACACAGCACTTCAAGAACCGCCGTGTATTTTATAAAAATAACCGTCGTGATAAGTGAGTTTTGTAATAGTGAACCTTGGCCTTCTCTAAATTTTTCTCTCTCATAGTGGGCCTACCAAAAAACTCTAAAAACCGTGAAAGATATACTAATGTAAATGCTCTAAGACCATTCTTCAAGAAATTTTGCCTTTTTCAATTTTCAACGTAGCGGCAAATCAACAATATTTTCCGTTCATAACAGTGTTGCTCAACGCTATTCATCCACGCCATTTTCTGGATAAATATTTTAGTCCTATTTTGTCCCTGTTTTTATTTGTTAATTTGTTTTGTATCCTTTAATTTGTTTTGTATCCTTTATGTATTTATATATTTTGTTAAATACTTAACATAAATGTTATATTATTATAAATAAATTATATCATTTGAAAGATCTCATCAAGACGATTAAAATTGAACAAGACTAATATTTAATATTTTTTTTTGGATGCGACTAATATTGAATATAGATTAATTAAAATTAAAATAAACAAAACATAACATGAACATAAAAATAATGTTACTAAAAAATTTATTTATTTACATCACAAATTTTATTTTATATTAAACTAATAAAATTTTAAAAGTAGAGATCAAACCCATATTTTTTAGTTTAGAATAACATTTTACCTAAAATTTGATGTTTTTTGGTGTGATGAATAGGAGATAGATAAAATTTGATGTAAATTAAAGTATGTTGAAAATATTCTCTTTGATGTAATATTTAGTGAAGATTTTTGGTGATCGATGTTCTAAGTCATGGTAAGCATAATACATGATTACGAAATATGTATAACTATAGTCTAGGGGTTTTGACAACTCACTACCCCTACTATGTAGTGCATCATGCATGGGTCATGACGAGAGGGTTGCGGCACCCATGCCTATTGCGAATGCGGAAACAATATAATATATATATTATTATACTATATATTATATTATATATATATATATATATATAATATATATATTAAAGATGACATTTTAATAAGCCTTGCGATTCACCCAAGTAACACCGCATGGAATCGGATTTGTTTTGTGATAGTGGATTCTGAGTTGAGGTGAATCTTAAAAAATTAAAAATGTGGTAGGTATAAAAATTTAAATGACAAACTTATTTTGCAAGGTGGGCCACGATTCTATATTCATAATATTTATACGGTAGATTTATAATTTTTATACTGTAGATTTATAATTTCTATACTGTAAATTTATAAAATTTATACTTTAGATTCTAATTTTTGAACTCTGTTTTTCACAAATCATAGAACTATATGTTCATAATTGATAACTATACAGTTTAGAAATTATGAATTTACAGTACATAAATTATGAATCTAAAGTACAGATATTATGATCTGCAGTATAGAAATTATGAATCTACTATAAAGAATTTGTGAATCTACTGTATTTAAATTATGAATCTAAAGTATAAATTTATGAATCTATAGTGTAGAAATTATGGATCTACAGTATGTAAATTATAAATCTACAGTATAAAATTATAGATATGGAACAGTGCCCACCTTACAAGGGGGGCACATGCCTCACAGCATAATGATCCAAATTAAATAGGTTGGGTTCAAATGTTTATGTATAAACATGTATA
Source organism: Ipomoea purpurea (assembly GCA_009835305.1). Classification (NCBI taxonomy): domain Eukaryota; kingdom Viridiplantae; phylum Streptophyta; class Magnoliopsida; order Solanales; family Convolvulaceae; genus Ipomoea; species Ipomoea purpurea. The sequence goes on along the minus strand of VALG01016495.1, from coordinate 17,724 downwards.
AAATTTTCACCCGGTCCATCCATGTGTATTATAATAATAAAATAAGTATTAGTATGTAGTTTTTTTTTTTTTCTTTAGTACTACTGACTCTGTTACAATGTAGTATCTGTTTATATATATACTTTTTCAACCTATTGAAATGCAAAGAGTCAATACCACCCTCATAGGACTCGAATCCATGACCTCCATTTGGTCATTGGCAAGTACTACTATGTAATTAATTATAAAAGATTTCTAACTTTTACTAATTTTTTTACTATTTTTAGTTCTAAGCTAATAAGTTTATTTTTATTAATTAGCAATATAGTTATTATATTTGAATACTTCCTTATATGTTTTAATACAACTAGTGTATGTTATTATGTGTAAGTAATTTAAATATTATTTTAATTTTTTAATAAAGATAATAAGTTGTGGGCACCGCAATAGGCACCTGCGCCCGGTGAGACGGAGTGGGTTTTGAAAAAATTCACCCAATGCGACTCAAAGATGGGTGGGTGGAGAAATTGATAAGCAACCAATTCCCATATAATGTCCAGTCTCCTTCACAGCCAGAGTCGTCAGTTCGACGATCTCAGTGCGAGCGCCACTTACCAGCTCGCTTGCAAGATTATGTTTTGGGCCATGATAATGACTTGTTTGATGAAATGATTGTTCAGTTTGCCTTTTTGCAGATTGTGACCCTCTATCCTTTGAGGAGGCTGCAACAAAAACTCATTGGCTTAAAGCGTTTGGGTGAGGAGATACGTGCCATTGAAAATAATGGTACCTGGGAATTAACAGATTTACCTTCTGGAAAGAAGCCAATTTGGAGTAAAATGGGTTTACAAAACGAAATACAAGTCAAATGGGAAAAATTGACCGTTTTAAGGAACGGTTAGTAGCAAAAGGTTACAAACAGAAACCGGGTATTGATTATTTTGAGGTTTTTGCTCCTGTAAGTAGACTTGATACAGTTGGAATTTATTTCTTTTGCTACTCAAAATTGATTGGAAATTGCATCAAATGGGTGTCAAGTATGTTTTTTTTTTTTTGAATGGTTTTCTTGAAGAAGAAATATATGTTGAGCAACGTGCAGGATTTGTGAAGAAATGGGAGGAAAATAAAGTGCACAGTTGAGAAAAGCCTTATATGCTTAAAACAACGCCTAGTGCATGGTATGTTGCATTGACTCATATTTTGTTGAAAGTGGTTTTGTGAGATGTCCTCATGAGCACACTTTGTATGTCAAATGCACGATTCTGGTGATATTGTTATAATCTGTCTATATGTTGATGGTCTGGTTTTTACTAGAAAAACTTGAAGCTAATCTTATAATTCAGGGAGGCACTCATTAAGAGGTTTGAAATGACTGATATGGGCTTTATGGCTTACTTTATTGGCCTTGAGGTTGTTCGGATGGATGGTGGAATATTTATTTCACAAAAGAAGTATGCTGCTGATCGATATTTTGGAAAAGTTCAACATGGAAAACTCCAAACAAGTTTCAACTCCGTTAGCTGAAAAGTTAAAGGTGCCCAAAGATGAGTGTGATAAGAATGTGAATGTTACAGCTTATAAAAGCTTAATTGGGAGTTTGAGGTATCTAGTGGCAATAAAGCCAGATATTTCTTTTGGAGGTGGAATACTTAGCAGATTCATGGAGGAACCAAAAGAATCACATTGGACCGCAGCAAAGTGAATTGTGAGATATGTCAAAGGTACGAGTAGGCATGTGCATCGGACAAATCGGATATGTAATCTGTCCATCGATCCGATCGAATTTTGGATTGCATTTTACCAATCCAATCTGTTATTTTTTGTACTTAAAAACCTATCGGATGTCAGATTTTACGGATTGGATTTCATTTGGATTTCAAAAAGTCATTAATAATTTAATAACTGAAACAAAATATTGCTTTAGTTTAAACTATTGTTATACTCTAAGTCTCCATTAACAAAATAAGTAATAAATAATAAGTAAACAAAATAAAACAAGCAACAACTTAATAATTTTCAGAGCTAAATAATAAAAACATCAAACATATAAAACTTTAATTTTACAACAAAAATTGCAAAAGTAAACAAAATTAATCTAAGTTTAAGTGTTTAACTTCCAAAAAAAAAAAAAATCACTTAAACTTCAACAATCATTCCAATCAACATATTTAGTTCTTTACAACAAATCTGCTGACAGCAATCGGCATTTCTACACTTCTTCCTGTTAATATCAAAACTTGAAACAATATTAGGCAACATATTAAGTAAACAACTAACTAAGTAACAATATTATGTTGTAGGGGCATTAGGCTAATAGCCTTATAGGCTAATATTGTAATTTTCCATTTCAAGTAATGATAGGGGCAAGTTGCCCAAATGTGTTATAATAGCACATGAGCAACATAGCAACACCTACCATTTTGTTCAGACAAAGGTGGAAACATCATCATAGCCAGTCAAATAAATAATAATGCATTAAAGGAATACAATTATACAAAGGTGGAAGCATCATCATAGTCAGTCAAATAAATAATAATGCATTAAAGGAATACAATTATACAAAGGTGTAACCATCATCAGACGATTAGAGGAATACCAGAAATCCAGAATGGAAGAAATGGATAATCAATGCTCAGTACTCAGTAGACAGTAGTGCTCAACTCAAGTACTCAACTCATCTAAGTGCGACAACATTTCCAAAATAGAATTATAGAAAGTTGTCAAGCCTCTTAGATAGTTAGAATCTTAGAGTTTCATCTTGTGAAGGCCAACAACAAACAACAGTACAACACCATAACATACAAAGATAAGTAATTAGTTAAACACATTACAAGAATGGATGGCAGCATTGATGGTAGAGTAGATGCAGCTCCAGTGGGCAACTCTGCAAAACAGATAAGGATAAGTAATTAGTTAAAACTTACAAGTTACAAAAGTAAAAAACAAATGGGAATGATAAATGTATACAGATGGTCTTACCTTTCTCCAATCTTTCAACCTCATCTAAATTCTCCTCAAGTGTGATAGGCTGATTATGTAACCTCAACCAATCTTGTGTACAAAGTAGGGCTTCCACCATTTTAGGTGTCAAGGAACTCCTAAATGCATCAAGCACCCTTCCACTTGTACTAAATGCACTCTCAGATGAAACTGTGGAAATAGGAACTGCAAGCACATCTCTAGCCATTTTGGAGAGAATAGGAAATCTCTCACTATGACTCTTCCACCACTTTAAAACATCAAAACTCACAGATTCATCATCCTCAACCAGATTTTCACTTAAGTAAATTTGTAGCTCTGTTTGCTTTTAAGTTCCACCACCACTCTCCAATCTCTTTTTTTTTTTTTAAGTTCACTCTTCATCCTTGACACAGGCCTACCAACTATACAACTACTAGTCTGAGATTGGATAGGTTGGTTAGAGGATGAACTGTTAGAGTATGTAGCTGCATAGTTATTATACAATGCAACCATTGCAGATTGAACCTTGGCAAAACAAACTTTGCCTTTCACATCTCCATACAACTGGACAAACTGGTGAGGCATGTACTCCTCCTTATCTCTTGGGTCTAGAAATATTGGCAAAGAAAATAATATGGTTCATTTTTTCTGGATCTCCCCAGTATTTATCAAACTTGTCTTTCATTTTTGTCCCCATTGCCTATTAAATATATAAATACAGAAAGCATAAAAAAGTTAAAAACAGTTACTAAGTTATTAAGTAACAAATAAACACAAGGTTTTACCTTTTCAGTATTCTCAGCTTTAATCATATCTTCCAGCATGCAACTGAGATCATAGATCTTAGAGAAGAATGTGTTAGAAGTGATATAAAGAGAACCAGATATTCTCACTGTCATTTCATAAAAAGTTTTCAAAAGCTTCATTAAGCTTTCAACAGTTTGCCAATCCAGGAAAGAAGGAGCAAAACTCAAGTCAGCAGAAAAAGATGGATCATTTGATGATGATATGCATCAAAGACCCTTTGATATTGAATTGTAGTGTTTAGCATAATGTAGGTGTTGTTCCACCTTGTAGGGACTCAAGCTGCAAAGCTGTTTTGGCTTCCACCCCAATGAGTTCAGCAAGCTCTCTGAACTTATTCAACGTAGCATGTGAGTTCCTAACCCATCTCACTGCATCCCTCACCCTTTTTACTGACTCATCTGCAAACCTCAAGCCATCTTGAACCACTAAGTTTAGGATATGGGCTATACACCTCATGTGCATATACTGCACCCTAACAAAAGAAGAACCCCAAGACAACAGCTTGCTTTTAAAAAATCTCAAAGCTGTATCATTAGAAAAAGCATTTCCACTGTCACAGTGAACACATTTTTAATCACCCATCTAACAGACAAGTCTCTAAGTCTTTCGCAATCTACTCCATCCTATGAGAAGAAACATGGACAAAGGAATTTTTTTCTGAAGCTTCCACTGATCATCAATAAAATCTGCAGTAATGCACATATAATAATCCTCTGGACAGAAGTCCATTATCAGTGGTTAAACTGACCCTTTGGGTGCCCATCCTAAACAACTTCTTAAGACTCAACCTCTCATCTAGGAAAATTTGGTAGATATCCCTAGAAATAGTCAACCTAGAAGGAATCTGAAACCTTAGGACAAGACAAGAATAAACTTCTTGAACCACTGACCCTCAACAGACCTAAAAGGAGTTCATCTATGATGATAATCTCACACAATGCCTCCTAATGCCTCTTGATTAAAGACCCATGTCCCCAAAACCTCCACAGGAGCCTCTGTTCCAGAAGTTGAACAGTATTGAATGTGAGAAGGGACTACCTTGTATCCTTTGAATGAGGATTTTTAAGGCAGGCCACCATATGATTTCTCAAAGATGATGTGCCATATTTCTTAGACTCACAAACAAACACTTTCAGGCAGTAAAGGCACTTGCCTTTAACCACATATTCTCAGAGTCATAAATCTTTTCAAAGTGATCCCAGACTTTTGGTCTAGACTCAACCATCTTCCTCTTTTTTGCAGGACAACAGGAGTCACTTGAGGCTGCTGAGCAGTTTCTCAGTGCCTTGGGTTGTCCTCCATGTCCCTCTTGAGTTGAGGGTTGAGGTCCAGAATCAGGACATTGATACTCTCCATCTAAAATGCATGGGCATCAGTTAAAGGTCCAACAAATCCAAGTACTCAAGTACTCAGCAAAGACAACAATCACATAAACATACAAAGAAATCAAGATTCAAACACTTGTTTATGTCATCATGTATCAAGATTTCACAATTTCACAATTTCACATTTACATATTTACATTCGTTACGGTCATACATCCATAAACATAGTCAAAGAATGAAAGAAATCCAGATTCAGGAACTGTATCAAGTTCATCATATTATCTGGATTTCAATTAATGGCTTCCACCATAAATGAAAATTTCAAGTATGAACTTGATAATTTCACATTCAAGCCTTTAACTTTTAAGGGACATCACAATAGATCGCATAATATCACAAAATCACACTGCTTCCACCATTATATCAGAAAATCAGAATATCATAAACACAAAATATATAAGAACTCAGAAGTTCAGAACTATAATATCACAATAATGCAATATTAGCCATGTTGGATCGGATTTGCACACAGCCCTACACAATATATCACAATACAGTGAGTAAATCACAACTACAAAAAATAGGTTTGAACTACAACAACTTCCACCATAATAGATCACAACATAACATAATATAACACAAATATAAGAACATGCAGTGAATAAATCAACAAATCATAAAAATAAAAACTAGGGTTTGTGCTTTAATTGGTTTCCCCTTAAATATTCCCCGAAGAATAAGGTCTTCTACTCAATAATCACCACGAGAACTCGAGAAGGGCTTCCACCACCAACAGGCATCGACCGCCGGATAATCAAACAATCAGAGTATCGGAGAAGTCAGAGTCTCAGTCTCTCAGACATCGTTTATTGGAGAATAAGAGACAACAGACTAGACTGGGGAGTAAAGAGAACTCAGAGTCTCAGACTCTCAGAGAGTAGAGAGAGGTCAGAGGATGAGAGATTGAGAGGAGTAGAGAGAACTCAGAGAAGTCTCAAAGAGAGAGAGAGAGAGAGAGAGAGAGAGAGAGAGAGAGTAGCGAATGCGCAAATGGAACTCATCAGCGTTCAACATACATATATACCT
>VALG01016495.1:0-11487 GCA_009835305.1 Ipomoea purpurea | reverse complement strand
AACTAAACCCTAGAATCTAAACCTAACTCTATAAACCCTAAACCTAACCCTAAACCTAAACCCTAAAACCTAACCCTAACCATAAACCCTAACCTAAACCCTAAACCACTAAACCTAAACCCTAACCCTAAACCCTAAACCCTAAACCCTAAACCTAAACCCTAAACCCTAAACCACTAAACCCTAACCCTAAACCCTAACCCTAAACCCCTAACCCTAAACCCTAAAACCTAAACCTAAACCTAAAACCCTAACCTAAACCTAAAACCCTAAACCTACCCTAAACCCAACCCTAAACCTAAACCTAAAACTAAACCTAAAACCCTAAACCTAAAACCTAAACCCTAAACCTAAACCTAAACCAAACCTAACCCTAAACCCTAAAACCTAAACCTAAACCTAAACCCAAACCTAAACCCTAAACCTAAACCCTAAAACCCTAAACCCCTAAACCCTAAACCGACTAAACCCTAAACCCTAAACCCTAAACCCTAAACCCTAAACCCTAAACCCTAAACCTAAACCTAAACCTAAACCTAAAACCTAAAACCTAAACCTAAACCTAAACCACCTAAACCAAAAAAAAACACAAACCCAAACACAAAACCCAAAACAAAACCCTAAAACCTAACCCGAAACCCGACCCCGAAAACCAGACGAAACCCGAACCCCGAAACCCGAACCCGAAACCGAACCAGAGAGACGAAACCCAACCCAAACCCCAAACCGCCAAACCCAAACCCCAAACACCAAACCAAACCTAACAACAATACTATAAAACCGACTAAACCGCCTAAACCCTGCACCCATGACCCTGAACCCTGAACCCTTGAACCCTGATTCCCTGACCCTGAACCCTGACCCTGAACCCTGAAATCCACTGAACACCCACGACCCCGAACCCCGACCCGAACCCCGACCCTTCCAAGAACCCCGCCGCAACCCCGCAACCCCGACCCCGAAAGCCGCAACTCCGACCCGAACCCCGAACACGAAAACGAACACCGACCCCAGAACCCCGAACCCAGAACCCAGAACCCCGACACCCAGAACCCTGACACAGCAACCCTGAAACCCTGAAACCCTGAACCACTCAGACCTGAACCTGAACTAACACTAAACCTAAAACCTACACATATAAACCTAACCCTAACCTACACCCCAAAACCCTAACCCTAATACCCACAAAAACCCTAAACCCTCAAACCAAAACCTCAAACCAAACCTAAACCCAAAAACCACAAACCAAAACCCAAAACCAAAACCCAAAACATCAAACCCCTAAACCCTTAACCCTAAACCTCTAATATAAACCCTAACCCCTAAAAACAACCCAACAAAACCAAACGCCCTAAACCTACACACATAACTAAACCCTAAACTAAAAACTAAACTAAACCTACTAAACTCCTAAACACCTAACCCTAACTAAAACTAACCTAAACCTAACTCTTAAACCCTAAAAACACTAAACTAACCATAAACCACTCACCGCTCTCCCGAAATATATATAGACAACTGGAGAAAGAGAGAGAAAAAGCGATTTTATTTTCGCCAATAATACCAGGCCAGAGTTTTCCGCGCGGGGGCTCATCTTCTCCGGCTGAGTCATGATCGGTGAGGGAATTCGTCTCGATTGAGAGCGAACAGGGATGGTTGACAATCAGAGACCCATCTCCATTCGAAGGGACGAATGACGCGAGCTCGGGAACAGATAACGCAAGCTTCTAAACGACCCATGGCTACGTATAGTCTAAAGGAGGCGATTCGCTTGCGATGGGATCCATATGGACATCATATGTCAAGCGGACGAACGTGCAACATACCACAAATCGCGCGGATCGACGATATGGCGAGAATTCCGAATACAGAGCACGAACTGAAGACGGTTTCGGCCAGATGTCTCGCGCCAGCCATCCAATGGCCCCTGTTGGAACTACATATACAGATAGAGACAGAGAATGCCCAGCACGATCACAGGGAATTGGATCGCGAAGGCCTCAGATGGCGTGGCTCGGCAGGCCGGAAATCGCGAATTACGCCCGGAGAAAATTCGATCCTTTCCGCTCTTTCCGCAGCACGGCAGCTTGACGACGCAACTTGCGCGGCCTAATCCAAAGACCTATTTGGTGGTGACACACCGAGACCCTTAGGTGAGATAAGAGAGAGATACTGCATAGAACAGACATACAGCACTAGGATGAGCGGTAAGGCCAATCCTCGCGGCCAGTGTAGGAAATCACTATCGCCTATTTCAATAAATGTGCGAAGACAGTCGATAATAGTTAACCAACCGGCCTCAACCGAGGTGTCACATCTGTATGATGGTCCAAATACAGCAGAGCATACGGCGCTAGGACCGCCGAGCCACGTCGAAGCCATAACCTTGGTGCGAAGGAAGGGTGCCGTAGATCGAACAAGGCCGAGAAATTCCTCAGCTCCGTTGGCGGGGATTTTGGAAAAGCGAGAAGATTTGATTGAGCCTGATGATTTTTGTGGATCTTCTACGCCGGCAGATAATGGCGGCAGATTCTCCATGATGAATCTGGCCGGGAAGCCAATCGCGGCAAACCACACAAAAAGAGCAGAGACTCGAAATCGCAAAGATATATAGAGACGAATAGAGACGAAACACATATAGAACAGATACGACGATTACCACAACAAGGCGTCGACGAATAGAGATAGAAGACACATACATACAAAGCTCTCCTCTGGTAGAGGAGTATCTCACATACAGAGCAAGAGTAGCGCAGGAGGACGCACTGTGAAGGCCGAGTTCGCGAAGATCGCGGAGAGACAGATAACAGCCAGCGATAGAACGTCCGGAACAACACAAGATAGAGCCCGCGCCGATAACGTAGACAACGAGTCCGAGATACTTCATGGAATGCGAGGGGGATGATGTCGCATGGGGTCCCTCGGCTGTCTCAATAGTGGTGCAGTCCAAGAGACATAGAAGAGATATAAGACATATATAGTAGGCCCGGAAAGGACGAGAGGATATACATCATCATACGAGACAAAAATGGTATACTCGCTCGTAGGACGTCAGACAGCCATAGCACACACAAGGAAGAACATAAACTATGGGCCTCTCTGGGACCATTATATAGAAAGAATAGAGATAGGTCCAATTTTGGATGGATGTCTCACGTAATCGACAAGCCACCACAGAGTGACGAATTCAAGAATATAAAAGAAGGCAAGGGTGGGTCTGCCTTGCGAGAACCTACGGGAATTTGGTGGTGCGAGACCATCGCCGGCAGGTCCTATGCAAATAAGGAAATAAGATAGAGAGCCAACAAGATAGAGAAGCCAGGAACCTTGGTGCCGTGCTGGCGAGCGACATCAGGTGAAAAGGAAACACATAGCAATGAGATAATACTACAAACAAGTGATGAGTGAAGAAGGAAAGACAACCTTGGCAAGGCATATAAAATAAGATAACTAATATATAGAAGGTACGGCTTACCGGTTCATTTACGCAAGCTCAAAGGGTGGGGATGGGCAGTCCATCATCACAAGTGTTACTATAATTGGCAGAGCAGCTCAATTGAGATACGCTTGGGTATGACATATGGTGATGACACCTAATCAGGCTATATCCTATTGGATGAAAGCTGGTCATAAAAAAGGATAAATAGACACAATATCCATCATATTTAAAATCTATATTATCGTAGCAGCACCATGGAATAGAAAGAGGAATAGATAGAGAGAGAGAGAGAAGATAGAGAGATATTAAAGCTATAGGCCAAAGCTATAAGCTCACTTACTCCTTGGCGGAGATATGCAATCTCTCCGGCCCGAACTCCACTTCTTAATAGAATAGAAGAGAGACAAAATAAGAGCTGAGATGAGATAGCAATATAAGATATAAAAATCATAGACAACACACATAAAAATACACACACATAAATATGTCTGTCTTCGATTGTGAGGGGAACAGGATGATAGAGATTGGCCGAAGGGATTGTGGAATTTGAAGCCAAAATTGGCTTCATAACTTCAATCCTTAGTGAGTGAGTATTGCATATGTCGAGACTTCCACTTGATGGTAAACATGGGAATGGATGCAGTGTCTCTAAGGTTTGGGAAGCGATGGCCACATGCCCTAATAATGGGCCACAAAGATGGGAGAAATGGCTAACCATGAATGCCTGGCTTGGTTTTATTGGGAAGACAATGGCCTAACAATGCCTTCTTGTAGATGGATGGATATTCTCTACTTTGGTTGGTGCAACAGTGGGGTGAATGGCAGATGAAGGGATAGAGCATATTGCCCGTGATCCTCCATGTTGCACAAACATTGGGGTGGATGGCCCTAAGGCTGTAGCACTTGGCCATGCACCTCGAGAGGGAGCTATTGAGAAATAATGCCCCTTAAACAATTCATGCTTAAATATCTTGTGGGGACCCCCACATTTGAGGGACAATGAGCAGCTGTTGGCTCCCACTCATCAAAACTCGGAATCTCGGAATCATGGTTTGAGGGAAGCGAATTGGCTTCAAGGGGAATAACAAGGAGAATATGGCATTGCTTGAACCCCTTTTGTTTAACCGAGACAACATGCCAAAAGTGCTTCACTAAGCAGTGTTGTCTCTTGTAAGCCGATGTGGCCAGGAGGTGAGCCAATACGGCAAACAATGGGCATGAAACAGAATGGTAACGCCACATCTAGCATGGTTTATAGCACAATTGTGCACTCTGAGCCTATGGGCAAAGGGGGGCAACATGAATGCTACGGATGATGGTGATTGCTGGCCGAGAGCAACAAGGCAATGGAACAATAAATAATGCTTTTACAAAAGGCCTCTTTGCCGGAGGTTTACCATACGGCAACAGGTATGCCTCTCATTCATCCTTCGTTTAATCTAAATCTAAATATGGAAGATGTACAAGAAGCCACCAATCACCTTCCTAATCGGCAAAACCCTTTTGGGCAAGCTGGTCATAGGAGTCATGAGCAAAATCCTAATTGGCTAGTTCTAGATCCGGCTGGTCATAGGCCTCATGAGGGTGTTTTCTCGGCTACATCTACACTGCATTTAGAGAGCAAGATAGGGTGCACGGAGACGGGGTTTATGTAAGCTAAGACCTTTGAGTGGTGCCATCTATCTTGCCAAGCCCGGGGATTGTTCTCGCATACCCAACCAGCATCTAGTGCTACGGCATTGGGCAGGATTAGGGGGTATGGCTTGGGACATTTCCGACCTCACAAATAGTCTAAGTGTGAGCACATGGCAACTAAAAGCAAGGGGTCGAAGTTAGCAATCCGATCCTTTTTGGTAACTTGTGGGCATGTTGCGGCACTAAGCGGTTGGGGGACGAGTGGTGGGGGCAGGTTTGGAGGCTACACGAACTGCTATGCCCGCATCATCGTTGTGCACTCTACGGGAGGAGTTATTAGGTAAGCAAAGAACATCACATATCCTAATAACCCCCTAAACCCGAGACAAGCACAATGAGAATGGTGTCCATGTCTCGGGTCTTGCCGTGCCCAATGCTGGCACGGCTTGCTCTTTGCATGCTAATAATGCCACCCCAAAGGTGGCATCAAGCTTGGAAAACACGGCCAGGTAAGTAGCTCAGCATTGGCCGTGAGCTCAGGTATGGCCCCGTCCTTTGCTAGTCTTTTTGTTTCAACGGGTCTGCCAACTCAAAAGGTGAATGCAGGCCACACCCCCGGACTTTTGCATATCCGAGAAAGTGGTTGAAAATTATAAAGGGGAGCTGCATAACCTTTGAGGATAATGAAGTGCAGCAAATGAACAAAATCGGGGAAACCCTTTTGATTGGAAAATTCACCTATGGCAGACCGTTCTTCCCGTTATAAGAGAATACTTTGCCAAGCGTTTAAAACTGAAAGGACTCGTGACGATTGGCTTAGTGGACCCACGCCACGTGTCTCTTGCGTTTTCCAATGCGGAAGACTGCATTAACACGCTAGTGAAAGGTCAAATTCTCTTTGACGGGAAAGTGCCCGAGCGGCTCTTCAGGTGGACAATGGACTTTGATACGAGGTACGAGACGTCTTTGGCCCCGGTGGGTTCTTTTACCTAATCTTAAGGCCAATTGCTTCCGAACTTGCCTCAAACAAATTGTCAAACCTATTGGTAAGCTGTTACAGGGGACACGCCTAAGGCCAATTCACTCGCCGAATGTGCAGATTAAAGTGGAATTGATTTGCTAAACACTCTGGTGCTGTAAGATGTTTATTCGTTAGGGACTGCACCCCTGACCGGAACCTGTGAGGTTTTGCAAACGATTGAGTATGAGCGTGTCCCCCGTAACTGTCTGAATTGCAGAAACAGGCCATTTGCGATCAGTTGTCGCGTTTCTGGTGGCGGAGCTCGTGTTTCACGCACTACGGCTCCGCAAGTGCCGGCATCCGGGATTGATGTTGGTCCTAGTCCCGCGGTGGTGCCAGAAAGCCACCCTACAGTCGGGTGGCCGGGGCCGGGGCACGACCACCGTGTTGGATCACCGGACATGACAGCTAATCAAGGGAAAAACAGAGAAATAAAGAAAAACGGTGAGCAAGTCCCGGTTGTTTGACAATAGTCGGGACGAAGTGCAGGTACAGGTACCTTGTAGGCGGGCCCAACCTACTAGCCGGGTAGTGCCCAGTGCCGGTTAGTAAATGGTTCGCTTGTGCTACAGGACGCATAGTTGCTCCGAAGAGGCTATGGTGGATACTACAGAGGAGCTACTGTGATGCCTCCACCCCCGGCGCTACGGGAATCTGATTGCATGACGCTTCTGGGGTAGGGAGTGGCCCCACGGTGGCCGCTTGTCCACCATTCCAGAAGGTAATGAGGATGCTAGCCTCTGCACGGGAGAGCGGGCGGATATCAGCGCCCGCAACAGTATCGTTTCTTTTACCACCGTCTCTGTTAACCTATTTTTTAAATGGTCCTAGAGCTGGGCGCATGCCATGCACACTCGAGTGACTACTCTCTGGTTGCGGCTCAAACGCCCGATTCACTCCCGGAGGCCCGTGAGGGGCCAAGGAGGGGAAGGGAAAGGGCGTGGTCCAGATACTGACGTCCCTCGTGGCTGATCACGAACCGGAGGAATGGCCTCGGTTCTGACACCAGAATATGAAGAACCTTGCCTCCGGGAAGGGTTGGTCGTGCGACGTCGGTACAGCTTTATGAGCAGGAGGCCGACCCCCCACGGAAGGCCGGGTGTGTATCTTCCTATATGAGCTACTCGTCTGAGATTGTGGGGGGATTTCCGCCCCCGCTCTCGGGTTTCTGCTCGCAGGATCCCGTCCTGTTAAGAATGCACGCGCCGTTTGTTTTTATGTCTACTCGACTCTAATAATAAAGATCTGGCTCTTTTGGATAATGAGTTGGCAGTACCATTTGGAGGGTCGACTGAACAGTGCTTACTATTTCATGTGTTCACTCGACTGTGTTGACGCCGTTATTTGGCTCTCCATTTGTTTATCACCAAAACCAAGGACGCCTCCGGGACCCCGTTGTGGGCTGATTTGAACTGTAGCTTCCCTTTCTTGGTTCCCGGAGGGGTTCCTTGTCTGTTGCAGGTGATTTTAAACTGCTTGTTAGTGTGGATGAGAAAAAGGTGGCACTCGCCCTGTATCCCCAAACATCGGAAGACCACCGATTTTCAGGAGTGTCGCTCAGTGCGTGTGACTTGAATTGACGCGACATAGACCTACGGCTCCTGTTTCACTTGGTGGAACGGGCGGCGTAGGGAGGCCCAGCCATATGGTGCGGTTTGGATCGGTTCCTTTTTACGCCTCCGGTTAGGTGCCGGAGAGAATCCCCGCGCTTTGGTCAAACGTCTGATGCGGCATCGTATCAAAGTCCACGTCTGACCAAGTCCGCTATGATATCCTGTGATTTATTGATACGCAGGTAGTACGAGCATTTCGTGTTCTTAATGTTTGAGATCAAGCACGAGGAACTTTCTGGAGGGTGGTGCGTTGAAGCCTGGCAGAGTCCCTATGGGGGGCCATTTTGTAATGGCCACCAAGTTTGAATAGACTGAGTAAGGTTCTGAGCAGGTGGAGCAAGACGAGTTTTGGGGAATATATTCTGTGAAGGCTCCGGGAATATGAGGACAGTGTTCCAGACCTTGAGGCTGCCGTCTCGCCGCAGCAACAACCGCCCCCGCCCGCGCCCGACTCGAGGTGAACGACCTGCCTTCTTGAATATAAAAAGGTGTCTGCTACCTGTGGCCTGCAGACAGATTGCAATAGAGGAGAATTCTTGGCAGCAAAGGCGCGTGTCCCACCGGACAGGCGGCAGTGGGATACGGAACTCACGTTCTTTTCACTCCTAGGTTGCGTTAACCCCGCAGGCGTAGCTTTAATAATTCACAGGGTGAAAAATGGGGAAGGGATATGGCTGGAGGACAGGCAGGGAATTCGGACCAGAGCAGTCTCCTTCCTTGGAGCACATGTTTACTGGCGGGCTGGGGGGTTTGACTTGGACAGATTAGAAGTGTGTCGCGATTGGTTACTGATGAGGATAGAATGTTAAAGCTGTGCCAAGCAGGTGGGTGAGATAAAAACGTGGTAATGCAGATGAACTCCACGAGTGCAGCAGGGCGGATGGGTTCTCGGGGGCCTTTTATAAGGCCTGTTTGGGATATCATTCAGCGGTGATGTAGTCAGGGATGTTCGGAGTTATTTTGCAGTGACAGGAATCTCACCCGGGTATCACGCCACACATCCATCGTCCTCCTTCCCGAAGAAGCCGAGTCAGAGACCTTTGCGGACTATAAGGTATCAGTTTGTCATTCAGCAGCAAGTTGGTCAGCAAAGCTTATTGGTGGTTTCGGATGGCTACGGTTTTTGGCCCCGAGTGTTGTCCCCGCAGCAGAGTGGGCTTCGTAGCAGGTCGGATCCATCACGACAAGTTTTGCTTGGTCTGAGATGGCCACGTTTGAGCTTGCAGAACCGGACATAGTGCTGAAGCTTGATATGGCTAAGGCATATGATCGGGTTTCGTGGTTCTTCCTGACTTCGGTGATGCGCCGCCTGGGTTTTCCAGTGAGGTTTGGGATTGCATTAATGGTGTCCGGGCTGTGTGAATTTTGGTACTCCGTGATGTTAATGGGGTCAAGTGAGGGGGTTTGTTCACTTCCACACGGGGCCTCAGGGCAAGGGATCCTCTGTCCCCGACCTTGTTTTGTGATTGCAGCGGAGGGTTTTATCTGTTTACCGTTGCCCGAGTGTAGATGTACCGTTGTACCCGGTTCACGCCAGCCGCAGGGGACCGCATATACATTCACCCTGGCTTACGCGGATGACGGATGTATTTCAGTACAGGACAGGTTGGAAGCAATTCAGGAGGTACATTTTGTTGCTTTGAAAGAGTACGAGGAGATTTCGGGTCCAGTTGGTGAGCTTTCAGAGAGTGCATTTTATGTGCAATCCCGTACTCCGGCAGGTGAAGATTGACAGTATTGCAGGGCAACGTTGTGGTGCAATAAGCAGTTTCCATTTTACTTTATCTGGGTTGCCCTGTATATCTTGGTCGTAGAGGTGTATCTATTTTGCCTGCCGTTGTGGTACTAAGTCAAGGCTAAATGTTTAAGTTGCAACGGAGGGTGTTATCGAAAGGCGGGAAGGCAATCTTCGATTTCTTCTGGTCCTACAGGCCATTCCTTTGCACCTCTTCTGCCTGTGCGCCCCCTAAGCAAGGTATCAGGGACCTGGAAATCGGTGTTATGCGAGTTTCTCTGGAAACCAGTCGGGGGCGCGGTATCACTGGAGTTCGGGAAAACGCTGTCCGTCCAAAAAGGAGGGGGGGGTCGTTTCCTGGACGCTGGATCTCATGGTTACGAGCTGCCCATGCGAAATTGTGGTGGAATTTCGCACTAGCATACACTGTGGTCAGATTTTCATCATGAGGCCAAGTATTGCAGTCGGGTGCACCCGGTTCAAAGTGGCCAGACTTACTGTTCGCACACCTGGAAGCGATGTTACGGTTCGTGATGAGGTCGAGGGGGTCCTGACTTGGCGGTTGTTACAGGCGGTTAATTTTTCTGGTGGGACATACTGGTCGGGTTTGGGCCCCGCTCGGTCGACCTCGTCACCGTCATCTCGGGGGTTTTCTTACTCCCGGGAGCTGCTTCTGGACTAGTGCGAGATGTGGGCTTGATTGTGAACACCATGATGACTTGGCTTATGCAGGGATATGTGGACTTTGTCCGAATGGGGCATGGGCCCGTGACATCCACTGTGGATCCGTGGCTTCTGTATGTGTATGTTTTCCTTATCCTCTGCGAAGGCCTTCCTTAGGCCTGCTAATGCCCACTGCACCCGGACCCTCTCTTAGCTAAATGTTGGCGCAAACACCTGCCATTTAAGGTGTCCTTCCTGGCTTGGAGAGTGTTCCGAGGGCGGCTTCCCCGGATGACATCCTGTCTCGTTTCGTCATTTGATTGTTTCGAGGTGTTGGTGTTGTCCAGCCCCTGTTCCCCGAGTCTATTGATCATATACTTATTCAGGGGAAACAGCAGGATCTGTTTGGAGATATGTTTTGGCGTCCCTCGGCCTCCAGTCGCGACATCGGAGTCTTAGACATTGATTGCGAGCTGGGGCCGGGAGGGCGCGAACCCTTTGTTTTCCTTTGCTGTTAGCAGGTGCCGTATTTGATCTTGTGGGAGCTGTGGAAACACCGTAATGGGTGTATGCATGGACGGGATACCCCTAGCATTGCGCGAGTGATGCACGGGGTCGCAAAGGGGTGGCGGAATGTCTGTTTAGGCGGTGGCCTATGCAGCATATCCTACCCCTAACTGGAGGACGATTGTGGCATACCTGGAGGCACACGTGCCGAGGCGAGTTGTTAGGGCGGTCAGGTGGTCGCCCTCCCGCTGCTGGGGCTTTAAAGATTAACCTATCGCTTTCGCAGCAGTGGGGGCCGCGGGCCGTGGTGCGCAATCAGGCGGGTGGCTTCTGCTATGGGGTTGCCTGGTCTGGGCGCGGGGAGCACGCTCGGGGCATGTTCCGGGTTCTGTTCTCGTGTCTGGAATGGTGCCTGGCCGGGGGTTATACGGAGATTGTTATGGAGTCCACGTGGCGGAGCTGTGTAGCTATGTTGATCTTTCCTTTCGCCGCCGTGGTTTCTTGACGACGTTGTGTCCAGGCTCCGTTTTCTGTGCTCTTGTGGGTAGTTTCTGCTGTCTTGTGTCCGTCTAGGGCCAATCTGCCTGCACGAACACTAGCTGACTGGTGGTTGATAAGCCGGGGAGGCCATTTTTTCGGGACCTTAATGATCTGCCACCTAGGGTTCGCTCGTTGTTGATACACGATGACATCCCTTATGTGTTCTTTGAGATAGATGATCCCCCGTGATTCTGATCTGCTTGTATCTTGTGCTTTATGTTTTGGTTTCTGGAAAAAAGAAGGAAAAAAGAAAAAGAAGAAAAAAGAAGGAAAGGAAAAGAAAAAAGAAAAAAGAAGAAGAAAGTTAAAAAGAGAAGGGGAAAAAGAGATAAAA
>VALG01016492.1:0-11568 GCA_009835305.1 Ipomoea purpurea | reverse complement strand
TCTAGCCCTGTATAGTAAAATTATATTTTTTTCTTATACATATTTTATTATTTTTGATTGTTTAGATCAGAATTGTTATATTCTCTTAAGATGTGTTTAGTTGGTAGGTTTAACACTCATGGATATGAAAGTGATTGTTGTTATTGTTTAATTGACTGATTATTAAAACACTATTATAGATTTTGGAATACCCATTAATGGAAAAAATCATTTCCTTATTTTATAAGGATTTCATCCCATTATTCATTCTTAGCCAAATCATTCCCATTCCACCCTACTACAAAACATGTAAAATAATTTTACTAATCAGCATGATAGAAGATTAATGAATTAGGTAATTCAAACACTTATTAAGGATGACGGTTTCTAATCATGGTTGGGGGTTTGGTTTCTTCACCGATTCATTGTATTTGCGACTTTTTTTTATTTTTAAATCAAATTAATACTTTTTATTGTTTGGTTTAAAATAAATTTAATTGAAATAAAATAAAATATTTTACATTTTATTTGTGTTTCACGTAACGGCAACAATTGTGTGCGTTAAGTCAAATTTGGAATAAACTATTAGTCAGACATTTAAGAATGTGAAATAAATGATATTGAGGTAATCATGAACTGTACCCATTATTCAAGAACTAGGCTTAATCTGAATGCAATTAGAACAGCATCAAAATCAAGAGTAATTTAAGCATATATTTTCCAAAAAAATAAATAAATAATGGCGATTAATGTTTTGGGTGTTGACTCTAAAGATGTGTTGTGAAATCAATGTTGTATGCTAATTAATAATCAGTCGTGAGTCGAGTCATTTTGATTCCCGGACAAAATTGGTTAGAGTGAGAGAAGACAGTAAGGAGTCAAAAGGAACAATAATTCCCGTGGTTTTACTCGTCTCAAATTCTATTTTGTGAATTCACTAAAATTAATTACAATTCACAAAATCCAGTTGATGCAGGAGAGAGTTTGGTACAAATTATATTGTGGACCCTGCGCATGATAGATCTACTCAATCCAAAATTATATAGGTAGATGCATTTAATAAATTATATATGTATCTAATAAAATAAGTCAGGTTTCTATGTATTGAGACTATATGTTTAATGATTCTCGAGATGGACTTTCATTTGGAAGGATGTGGTTCGACTTGTGGAGCGTTGTTGATTCTTTGTGTTTCAGTAGGTTGATAAAATATTAGACGCATAAATGCATTATATAATGTTGGAAATGCACCATTAGGTGGGTATATTTTTTTTTTACGGTGTGTTGGTGCATTTCATTGCGTTGATTTTTCGGACCTTATAGTGCATTTTTGCATATCTAAGGTGATCGCACTGTTCGCCGAAAGCCCAAATGTTCGGTATTTAAACATATCCTAATAAATTAATATTATTCCTTCAGTTTATTTAATTACTAACAGTTATTAAATGATACATATTTGAATATCGTTTGGAGAAAGGTACAATGCAAGGTGAGCTCTGATCTGAGTGGAGGTTTAGTTCATCAAAGATAATAGAATTTTATTATATAAGTGTGCCACTATAGAATTATGTTGACGAACATGCAATATGCTACCATGAAGTTGAAAAAGAAAATAGAAAGATGAGGAATATATTAAAATTGTAATAATAAATTACAATAACATACTAAAGTAAAAATTTACAAATTTTGATGAACATCTTATATACAATGTTTGACATTGAATTGCTTTGGTGTTGATGTTTTGAATGGACTGGTTCAATATAAATCGGGTTAATATTTGAGAACGGACAAACAAACAATATTCAATTAATAGAGTCGAGATCATTGAAATAAAGTAAACGGGCTAATCGTACGTTATAAATAAATAAAGTATAAATAGGCACAAGTGCCTAACCAACATATAGTGGACTAATTGACTCAACTCGTAGGTGCAAATGGTGAACAATGCAATTGACTGAGAGAGAAGTCAAGAGAAGAGGCAGAGGAGCTGATGATGGTTTGAACTGGACAAGTGCATGGATCACAACCCTCCATTATCCCAGCTATACGTGTGTTTTCCTACTCGGTGCCCAAACAATCTTCCACGTGCCACGTCACAAATACGATCGAGGTCCGCACCACTGTTGCCCCCCCCCCACCCCTCCATTGGTCGAGCCTAGAGGTCTGCCACGACCAGTTGGACAAGGCGCGAGCCATCTGGTTGCCGGTGGATAGTTGGTCGATCCGGACAGGTGTGAGAAGCCCATTGCGACACTGCACCAAAGCTATACTAGGTCTAGGCAGACCCGGAGCAAGGTCGATGTTGGGCAGATCAAGAGTCGAGGCCAAGGCCAACCCCTCGGTTCCCAATCCCCTCGATCAGTCTTCATCTTTGCATATTGCATGAGTTTTGCTCATTCTATGCTATAAAAAACCTTAAGTCTCACATCTATTATCTAAATGGGTTCCCTTCTGGCCAAGCCCACCAACCCACTTTTATTGTTATTAGGCCATGGCCCTAGGGCTCATTAGGTTTTCTCCAATTACTAATCAAAATTTTTAACCATTAATCGAGTTGGTGACTCGTGAAACAACGACATATAAAATATTCGTGACTGAAAAGGAAGGGGTTAAAAACAAGCTTAAGTGAGAAAGTGATTGGTCATGCCTCATGTAATTACCATTGTGAATAAGACAATTGGACTTACTAGTCAATTGAATGTCAATAGAGGACTTGAGGAAGTTTATCTGTGAGCTTATGATGATGTCTTAAGGGAAGTGAATGCCCCTATAGGGGAAAACAAGTGAACGACAACTCACAGGATGCGCATTGTAGATCTTGGACCAGATTATGTACATGCAATTTAATATATATGTACTTTAATTAAAGATATTATGTGCCTTTTATGTTCATAATATGTGAATTGTAGATAAATAAACTAAATGTACATAATATGATAGTATGTAAGAATTATTATTGTTAAAGTCAAGCACCTTGTGCTTAGGTGGTATGTAGTGACGCTCTCATATGGGGCTAGGTCATGAGATTGAGGTTTTAGTGGAAGCGGTGTTGACCTTTGTGCTTCAACAGGTTGAGAAAGTATAGAGTAAGTAGCTAGCTTTCAATAAAATATAGAACTTTGTCTTTGTTACACTTTTTTTTGGTATATACGTCATGAGTGTGACTAACTGGATGACGAAAAGAAAATATGTCAGCAAAGAAATGTGACATTGTGACATCTGGTGATAAAATAGAAAATACGTCAGCAAAGAAATATCTGCTAACGCTTTTTCTTTTTGTATTTTTATATTCTTAGATTTGTCTTGATTGACGCTATTATTGTTAAATTCAATGAATATAATTTTACTACTAGAAACACATTTGTTACACGTTTTTTTGTATATACGTCATGAGTGTGACTAACTGGTGATGAAAATAGAAAATACGTCAGCAAAGAAATATCTGATGACACTTTTTCTTTTTGTATTTTTATATTCTTTATATTTATCCTGAGTGACGTTAATTACTGACGAATTCATGAATATAACTTTTGCTACTAAAAAGACATTTGTTATACGTTTTTTTAATATATACGTCATGAGTGTGACTAACTGGTGATGAAATAGAAATACGTCAGCAAATATCTGCTGATGCTTTTTCTTTTTGTATTTTTATATTCTTATATTTGTCCTGAGTGACATTTAATGAAGTTTATCCATATTTTTAGTCATTGTCAAATATTATTAGCAAAGTTTGTATGAATTTTTATATATGTCTTTTAATTATTATTAGCAATGACAATTTGTAAAAACGTCTAGAAAGACACATGCGCTAAAGTTCTAAGAAAATTTGTAAACGACGACAACTAGTGGCTGACTAAAAAAGGGGGTTAGGGGTGGCCTTGTGCCTCCAAAAATTTTGAAAATTTATTATTTGTACCTTAATTTTTTAGAGAATTAACGAAATGACCGCATGACTATAAGCGAAATTATCACTTTGGTCTTTGAATATTTTTTTTTTTTTTGCCTAATTAAGTCCTCAACTTTGAAAATCTTAACCAATTTGGTCCTCCGTTTGTTTAGCTGTCAGACGCCCATTTATTCAGTACCGAATTGGTAATTTTGCTATAGTCAAGAGACCATTTCAATAATTAACTCTTTGGTTTAATAAGAAAGAAATGGTGCATGTGATGACCAAAATGATCCTTTAAAATTACCAATTTAGTTTAAAACTCTCAACCATTGATGAACCCTGACGGAGTCAATTTTAGTGAAGACACTGTGAGGATTCATCAAAATCAGTCCTCACTTTTTACAGGACGTTGTTTTCATTTTCATCATTCCTTTATATATATATATATATATATATATATATATATATATATATATATATAATATATATATATATATATATAATCACATTGAATTTATCTCAATATTGAATTTGTTTTTATTGTCAAATTGCATAGTTTTCCTATGTATATACACACACATCTATATGACAACATTTTTTCTACAACAAGATAAAATAAATAGGAAAATTGTATTTTTGGTCCCTTAATTATTAGCAGATATGCAATATAGTCCATGGGTCTTCAAATTTGAACAAATTCGATCCTTCAATCTTTATAAATTTAGCCAATTTAGTTTTTTTGTGATATTTCTCATTAATAACCGTTTAAGACATGTGTATTTTGGGAATTTCACACTTCATTTCATATTTTCCTCTAATTCCTTCCCTCCTCTGCTAATGCTCAGCCTCGCCTCCGCCAGAATTTCACCATTAATTTACCTTGTTGGGTTAACATGTAAGTTTGGCTTTCATTTCATTATTTCTATCTATAAATACCATATGTGAGTGAGTTCACAAGCAATCAAAGTCCCTAATCTCCAAATCGTTTGCAGTACTAAAAACAATAGGTAAGAATTTCAAAAGCAATCACAATGCTCAGCCTCGCCTCCGCCGCATTGCTCAGCCTCGCTTCCATCATGTGCCACCGCATCACCTTTGGGAAGACCGACTACACCGACACCATTGGGCGTCATCCCCTTCGGTTCCCGATCTATGATTATAAATTGCTGAGCAGCCTGAACAAGGACTTTCATTTACCATTGCGGCATTGAATTGTGAATTGAAGGTAAGTCTTTTCTCGCATTCCACTTCGGCAACCTCCGTGAGAAATCGAACAAACTTGTTCTCGATCATCAGTGTCTGACCTCTTGCTAAAATCTTCTTGCAATCCTCTTTCAATGAGAATCGAATAAAAACTTGCCTTGTATTGATTGATTTGATGTGTGCCGAGCCAATGATGAGGAAATCCTTCTGAAATTTTGTCATAATCACATCTAAAAGGAGGTATCTCATTCACAAATTTCTCAATTAAGGTAACTTTCTCCTCCTTTTCTACCAAATTTCTCCATTCTGTTTCCATAATCTTCACAACCGGCCTATCTTGATGTAATGAGCCAGTTTGAAAATCTTTAGAAGTTGTGTTTTGATTCAATGTTGTTGTTGTTGTTGATGAAGATTCTGATCAGTTTCTATTGCAATCGTTGAATTTCTATTCTGTAAAATATCTACAAACGTACATAACATCGTCGTCGGGGGGCTTTATAGTTTCTACTTTATACTTTCTTGAGTTGCAGCTTCTACCGTATCCTAGCTAGGCACCTCAGCTAACAACTTAACTATACTAGCTACAACATTAACCCAACAAGGTAAAATTAATGGTGAAATTCCAGTGAAGGCGAGACAGAGCATTGCTAGAGGATATCAGAGAAGGAATTGGGGAAAATATTAAGTGGAGTGTGAAATTCTCAAAATACTCATGCCTTAAACGGTTGTTAATGAGAAATATCACAGAATGACTAAATTGGCTAAAGTTAGAAAGATTGAAGGATCAAATTTGTTCAAATTTAAAAAGAGGGACAACATTGCTTTTCAGTTAATAATTGAGGACCCAAAAGTGCGATTTCAATATTGGAATTCTAAGCTTAATACAAAATTAAACCAAAATTAGTTAAAATAAAAGCACGTTGGTGAATGAAGGTCCTCTTGATGCCATTCACTAGTCATTAACTCAGTGTGAAATTGAATTGGTCTAACCCTAGACTATTATTATTTTGAGATCAGACATAATTTCTCATTTACCCATTATTCATTTTAAGCCTACAATATATAAATTTTTTTGTCTCACTATAATCCAAATCTACTTTGACCTGACCTAAATCAAAAGTCAATCTACTAATATTTATACAACAAAATAATCACTTACAATGTTTTTTTTTTCTTTTCTTTTTGCAAACTTTCCAACATTCTATCATATTCTTATAAGGATAAAAATATTAGGTACCACAAATTTTCACCAAAATTTTTCACAATCTAATATTGCAATATGTGATTCAAAATTTTTATTGTTAAATTTTTAATTTTAAGATAATTACATTTAGAAATTAACAATATTAGTACGGAGTATATTAATTTGTATGATAAATATAATACATACATACATAATACATACATTACATACATACATACATACATACATACACCACACACACACACATATATTATATTATATTATATATATATATATATATACTCCCAAGAGAGTTAGACCTATACTGGTAGAAAAAATGATGGTCAAATTTTATAATCAAATGAATGGCTAAGATTGATCATATTTTAATTTTTCCTTAAGATTTTCTAATTTATCATTAATGAATATGATTATCCGTTAATTCTGTTAATTATATTATATTTTCGTTAATTTCTTTAGTTCACCGTTAACTTACTCATTAATTTTAATAATTTAATAAAAGGTCTTGGTTCGAACCTCATTCCAATCAAAGTTGGCATAATTAGTACTCTTTTTACTCTTATTAATTTACTAGTTTTTCTACGCGCTTTGCGCAAATAGGATAATGCCCAATACTTATTTTTAAATAAGTATTTCAAAGTATATCTATGTAAATATTATATGAAGATGTTCATGAATAGGTAATTAAATCAGTAATTAAAGTATATATAATGCAAGATAATATACGAGAAATTGATTATATATAACTGTCACAAAAAAAATCTTTGCAACTTTGTAATAACACGAATCTAAGTACTAAGTCTAAAAGCGATAGTCTAAGTAAATACTCTTTTTGATTTAATTTTTCTAATTCTCTTTGGGTAGCATTGTTATTGTTTTCATCTTTAGTATATGTTTTTTTTTTTTTTTTTTTTTTTTTTTTGTGTTATTGGTAGTGTGTCATGTGCAATTGAGTTATTTGTAGTATCATAAAGGGATTCATCATGCAATGAGATTATGGTGTATGAAGTTTTAGATTTGTCTGGTTGTTATATGACTGATCTTAGTGTGCTATGAACTTTTATCTTACAAGCACATGTTGATAGCTAGACATCTAATTCTAAATTAATTAAATGTATATATTATTTTTTTGTAGCTACTAATTTATTTTTTAATTTAAGTAATAAGAGCAATAAAGTGGGCAAATTATGCTGTGGAACCGTATCCACCTTGCAAGGTGGACACGATTCCAAAACTGTTTATAATTATGAATATATAGTTCAAAAATTATGAACATATAGTTCTATAATTATGAACATATAGTTATAACATAATTATGAATTATAGTTCTGTAATTATGAATATAGAGATTCAATACTTGTGAATATGAAGTTAAAAAATTATGAATATTTACCTTTATAATTATGAACATAGAGTTCTGTAATTGCGAATATAGAGTTCAATAATTATGAATATGAAGTTCAAAATTATGAATATGAAGTTCAAAAATTATGAATATAGCTTATAATTTAAATATATAGTTCAGTAATTATGAACATAGAACTATGTTAACGTTGCAAAATGCAAGGTGTACACAGTTCCACAACATAACGATTGAATAAAGTGGCATACATACTTCTGATCCACAATAATGAAATCATTGATTTTTTTTAAAATTTTCATTCGTTGTTGAAACAAATTATTTTGAGAGTTTGTCAATGACAATTGATGTCAATAAATGATGATAATAAATAATTCAAAATATAAGGTTACAATAGATATCTACAATCTACTACATCTACATCTACATCTACATCTACATACAATATACAATATCTACAATTATAATAAGAGCGAATAAAGTTAGGCCCTTAACTGGAACAAAAAAATGTCGGTACATTGTTTCTTAAATGAATGGTCTATTGTTTCTTAAAATGAATGGTTCATATTATTTTGATTTTAATATTTTTTAATGATTTTCCTTATTTACCTCTATTACATTATTTCTTCCCTTAAATAACCTAAATTCGTTAGTATAAACTTTAGTAACGGAATATTCCGTTTAACTATTATTATTTTTAACTTACTCATTAATTTTTATAAGCAAGGTCTTAGGTTCAAACCCATCTCAATTAGAGTTGGCATAATTGTTAAACATATACTACGAATATGTTAAAATATATTTTTTTTTCAAAGTTAAGCGTCAAAGAATATATATCAAGAACTTTAAAAATCATTTGATTTTTATGCATTTAAAAAATTAGGTTAATTTTTTTTCTTCATTTAATTAATTATCTTCATTTGATTATTTAGATGATAACAAAATTAATATTTCAATTATACTTTTTGCATTATAAGTATGATTTAGGTCGTTATGTATTAATATTTTTTATGTATTTTTATAATGGTACAATTGTACATTACTTTACAAATATTATACTATTATTTTTTATCGAAAAATTATTCTTACATCATTGTCAGGTCTGCGCGACCTAACTACAAAGTTGTTGATCATAATACAATTACACCTGGACTCTAAAACGGTAAGATCATTTTCTAACGAATTGACAATGTTGACATCCCACTGGCTCCAATTGAACAAGTTTACACATTAGAATTTTATCAATGCATGAGAATTGTTAAGAATTTGTAAGTTAATATTTACTATATCATTATAACAATATCTGTTGTAATTATATGTTTGAATTATTTATTATCATTCTCTATTGACAGGAATTGTAACAATTGTCATTGACAAACTCTCAAAACAATTTTGTCTCAACAACGAATGTAAATTTAAAAAAAAATTATTGATTTAATTATTGTTGATGAAAAGTATGTATGACACTTTTTTTTTTTTTGAAATTTTCATGGTGCTTTCATTAAAAATATGCTCCAATAATGTCAGGTGGGGATAGATCCAAATACATAATAGTAGGCTCCTGGAACGCAGCGAATGCCTTTTACTCTTATTAAGTTAAATAAAGTAGTAACTATAACAAAAAATAATAATATGCATTTAATTAATTTAGACTTAGATGTCTATAATTCCTTTATTTAAATTATAAAAATTTAAAAAGTGATATAATTTCATTAGTTATATTATCTTTATTTCTTAATTCAAAGATTCATTACCTTCAAATTTATTAATTTATTATATTCACTACATTGTTCATTGTCTTCTTTTTACATTATCTTGTAATTAAATATCAAATTATAATACAAAATATGTTATATATATATTTATTTTATTTACCAAGTATTTTATACAAATATAATAAATATTAATATTTTGTTCAATACTTTCACATATAACCTACGACACACATCTCACAACGTATGAAACATGTAGGGAATAAATGACACTACAAATATATCAATAGGTGTTGTAAGATAAAAAGTTAATAGTACAACTAAGATCTCATCATATATCAAGCGAATCTAAAGCTTCATACACCATAATCTATTGCACGATGAATTCATCTATGCTACCGTCAGTAACCCAATTGCACATGAACACTACCAATAATAATATAATAAAAAAAAAAAAACGACATGTACTGAAGATGAAGATAATGACAATGCTACCCAAGATAATTAAGAAGAATTAGAGAAACTAAACAAAAAGTAGTATTTATTTAGACTATCGTTTTTAGACTAGTATTAGACTAGCGTTATACAAAATTGCAACATTTATTTTAGTGACAATAAAATCAAACTCATATATTATCTTGCATTTATATATACTTTAAATTACCGATTTAAATAAACAAATTCAATAATTTCTTTACCTATGTATGAACATCTCGATATAATATTGCAATGATATACTTTGATAATATTTATTTAAAAATAATCATTGGCATTATTTCATTCGCGCCAAAGCGCGTAAAAAACTAGTATAATAATTCTAATAAGACAATAATGTTAGGCCTTTAACTGGAACAAAAAATTTGGTCCTATTGTTTTTAAATGAATGGTCTATTGTTTCTTAAAATGAATGTTCATTATTTTTTGATTTTAGTATTTTTAATGATTTTCCTTATTACCCTCTATTATATTATTTTCTTCCCTTAAAATACCTAAATTCCGTTAGTATAAACTTTAGTAACGGAATATTCCGTTAACTTTATTATTTAAATTACTCATCAATTTCTATAAGCAAAGTCTTAGGTTCAAACATCATCTCAATTAGAGTTGCATAATTATTAAACATATACTACGAATATGTTAAAAATGTCGGTCTGATTGTTTCTAAATGAATGGTCTATTGTTTCTTAAAATGAATAGTTTATTATTTTGATTTTAGTATTTTTAATGATTTCCTTATTTACCCTCTATTATATTATTTTCTTCCCTTAATAACTAAATTCCGTTAGTATAAACTTTAGTAACGAAAATATTCCGTTTAACTATTTATATTTTTAACTTACTCATCAATTTCTATAAGCAAGGTCTTTAGGTTCAACCTCATCTCAATTATAGTTGACATAATTATTAAACATATACTACGAATATGTTAAAATTATTTTAAAAAATATATGATGGATATATTGGACCCGGAGCGGACGACCCGAAGAGACGGACCCGAGAAGTCCCCCGGCCCCGCAAGTGGGCCGTGCCCAGTCGGCCCAAGGCATCTCGGCCTTGGCCGAGTCTGGCCACGGGTGGGCTCCGGTACACCCGAGCCCACCACCATGGACTCGGCCGGTCCATGGTGGACTCGGCCATGCCGAGTCGGATGGACTCGGCTAGGTCGAGCTCGGCAGCTCGGCCATGCGAGTCGGTGGACTCGGCTCGGCCGTGCCGAGTCGGTCCACCTCGACCCGGTCAAAGCGGCCGATCCAACTACCCCGATTCTAGGGGTGCGGTTGGGGAGTTTGAGATTGATATAAAAGGACTCCCTCTTGTCCTAACAGAGGCCTGATCATTTACCGGATCCTTACCTGATTATTACACAACACAACTGATTCCCAAATTGCTATCTCCTGGCATTGTTGTCCTATTAAGTCTTGTAATAGCTTATTAGCGGCAATCAATACACAATATACGGTCCCCAGCGGCCTACGGTCCCTGCGAACTTATTATATCTTTGCGTCCAATTATTTATTTCGTATCTGATACTTATCTGGGTTTAATAATTCGGAGATACCCCGGGGGAATATTAAAATCCATCATTCGGCCATGTTGTGGGTCGGCCATGTTGTGGTCGGCCCAGTTGTGGCTTTTCTTTTTTTCCAGCTCTCTCGAACTCCCACCGCTAATAGTTTGCAATTCTTTGTTGTTTACTATGGGGTCCTGAAAGCACAAG
>VALG01016487.1:0-21195 GCA_009835305.1 Ipomoea purpurea | reverse complement strand
TTTAGTCGTGTGTCATTAGTCTGTATGTCGTGGCATGACCTAATGTAGTCATGTGCCATAGTCTGTATGTTGTGTGAATAGGGTTGACATGTGTAGTCGTGTGCCATTAGTCTGTATGTCGTGTGCATGACCTAATGTAGTCATGTCATAGTTTGTATGTGTGTGCATAGGTTGAAATTATAGAGCATGTGTTCGAAACCTGATGTTTACATTTATGCTAGTGTGTCATTGTTGCATGAACTAATTTATCGTGTGCCCAAGTATTTATCCGCACACTCTCTATATATCACTGTATAATAATATATAGTATATAATATATATTATATATATATATATATATATATATTATATATATGAAAAGTTCAAATGTGCGATGTCCTTTAGGTGCGGCAGTGCGACGGAATTTCAGAATACACCAACAGTGTAAGAGAAACACACACAATGAAATGCAAAAACACCAAAAAATACACAACAGACCCAAAAAAATACACCATATAACCATCACACTCTAATGGTGTATTTCCAAACACTGTATGATATTTTTCACACATAATGCGTGTGTTTTTGGTGATGCGTACTAATTTGTGTGTTTTTGTGGTGCATTTTTTCTAACGTTGATGATTATTTGTTGAATTATTGGTGACGCCGCCACCGTCGCACCTAAAGACATCGCCTCACTTGAACCCTTTCTCTCTCTCTCTCTCTCTCTCTTCTTCTCTAATATATCTATATATATATATATATAATTATATACACACTAGTTACCACATGCGTATTGCGCAAATAGTCTAATGCCGATGTGTATTTTTAAATTAGTGTTTCATTAATTTATTAAAGTATCATCGATATCTTAGCTAGTTTATTTATAAATAAGAAAAGTAAATAGCAAAGTCGAATAAATAGATTGGAGTAAACTAAATATTGAGCAGGAAAAAGTTTAATATTTTGTATTTTAATATTAAATAGATTACACAATCTAATATTTGTCGTTATAATTTATATAATTGTATATCAATTTAAATATTCTTAAAATTCTAGTATATTCACCCTTGCGTTGCACGATTTGTTATAATATTTAAGAATATTTGAATCGATATACAATTATATAAATTATAATAACAAATATTATATTGTGCAGTTCATGAAATGAGTTGAATCGATTATAATTTTTTTTATGTATCTTTACTTGAATTTATGCAAATAATTGCCTAATTGCCCATGCGATGCACGGATAAAATTTTTATTATATATTTTGCCTTTATTTTTTGAATAAAAAATTTACCTTTTTTTATCTTAAGTTATCTTTTTGACAAAATTAGCAAACATGATCTCAGCTTAGAACTTTCCACCTAAAGTGATTTTCATCAAATGGGGGACGAACAGCATAAATAATGAAAAAGTGGAGGGTTTTCGACAAATAAACAATTAATAGTTTTCAACTTTCTATCCAACTTTCTGCCCTTAATTCATAAACAATTATTTGTTGTATATTTTGCTGGTTTGGATGTGGACCACAGCGCAACCCATTTTCTGCATTGCTGGCTTTCAGCCATGGATTCTGTTGGTTTTCTTTTTTCCTTTTTTTTCTTTTTCTTTTTCTGAAAATAGGGCCTAAGAGTAACTTCAAGAAACATTAATTCATGCAATTTACACATATTACGATACACTTTCTTTAAAAATATATTTTGAAAAATGAAATGCTCCCAATGACGAGTATATAAGGTGGTCTTTGTCCGCTGGGAGGACTAGAAAGTAGAGAGAGATAAGAGTGAGGTAGAGAGAAGAAAAAGGCAATACACAAAACTAGTAGTAATAAACACAGAAGAGTTATTGAGTTGGTTCAATCACACACACTGGTTTAGAAAGGAGCCACCTTTATCTTCTTCTTGGTTCAATGAAGGAAAACAAGAATCAGAGGAAGGAAGGGGAATTTGCAGTATAAATTTGTTTCTTTCTCTCTTTTTTTCTCTATATTTTGTAAGTGTTGAGTATATTAGTGAATATATGGAAGTGGGTGTTTGATGGATCTATAGATCTAACCCTTTGAGAAACGCATAGTTTGCTAAGTTTGATTCAGATCTCAGTCCTTTCAGTTGGCAAGGTTCAGTAACTGACTGCAATACATGGCATAAAGGGGCTCTAATCACACTGCTGTGAGTCTTCTCCCCTCTTTCTATGTTCTTGAAAACTACTCCATTTCAGAGACCTGCAAATTTGTTTTCCCCATGGGGTTTCAAATTTATGTGTGTTTTTCTGCTAATTGTGTGCCTGTTTTTTTTTTTTTAGTGGGGTTTGGTTGTATGACCTTAGAATTGACTGGTTCTTAGTGTGGATAGAGATGGGGAAGTTTGACGTTTTGGTTTCTTGCCCACAATTGTTTGTTGTTACTGGCTTACTGCTGATGTGTTCAACTGTTCAAAGTTGCAATCTTGGAGGTTGATTGTATACAAGTCTTGCTTACTTTTCTGGAGCTGAAATTGACATGAGTTTTTGATTTTGGGCTTTTGTCTTTCTGATAAAGCTATCAACTTTACTGAATTTAGTGATTCTTGAGGTTCATGGTTAGTAGGGCTGCTGGGATTGTGTTTTAACCTGTTCTCCCTTCAGTGTTGTTTTTGAATTGTAGGGTAAGAGAGATTTTATTGCATCCATTTTGGATGTTGATGAAATGAGGGATGTTATCAAGGTTAATAAATTTCCTCAAGGCCTGTTGGCGACCATCGTTCCGATGCCCATGTGCATTCGGGTTCTGAAGCTGCTGGGAGGCAAGATGGGCTTCTTTGGTACAAGGATAGCGGGCAGCATCTTATTGGGGATTTCTCGATGGCCGTTGTCCAGGCCAACAATTTGCTCGAGGATCAAAGCCAGATTGAGTCCGGCTCTTTGAGCTTGCTCGATTCTGGCCGTTTGGAACGTTTGTAGGAATATACGATGGCCATGGAGGACCAGAAATTCCCGCTACATCAATGATCATCTTTTCCAGAATCTCAAGAGTACGTAAACTAATAAACTATGCAAACCAAAATGGTGTTCTAAACCTTTCAGTCTTTCAGTTTGTACTTCGTTCTTCGAATTTATTAGCTCCTACGTGTATGTATATATATATATATATATAGCAGGGTTTTCAGCAGAGCAAAATGCAATGTCAGTGGATGTGATACGGAAAGCGTTTCAGGCAACAGAAGATGGATTTCTTTCAGTGGTTGCCAAACAGTGGCCAATGAACCCGCAGATGGCTGCTGTAGGATCTTGCTGCCTTGTCGGGATTGTTTGTGACGGGACCCTTTACATTGCTAATCTCGGAGATTCACGGGCTGTCCTGGGGAGGGCTTGTGAAGGCGACGGGGGAGGTTCTCGCCATCCAACTCTCAACTGAGCATAACGCGAGTATAGAGTCTATTCGACAGGAGCTGCATTCAATGCATCCCGATGATTCACAGATTGTTGTTTTGAAGCATAATGTATGGCGGGTAAAGGGCTTGATTCAGGTAAGTCTCGTTAATTGGGTTCATTATGCTCGTTTAATCATAAATATTTTACTGAAAATGTTAAACATAATGGTTTTCCTTAAAACGGGATAGTTTGGTTATAGCATTCAATGCCTCAACTAGTACTATATTCCTTTCTTCGGCTTTAATTATTACTGATTACTGTTTTTGCAGGTTTCTAGGTCCATTGGCGATTTATACCTCAAGAAGGCTGAGTACAACAAAGAGCCTTTGTACGCCAAATTTCGCTTGCGGGAGCCCTTTGACAGGCCCATATTGAGCTCAGAGCCGTCGATTTTGGTGCACGAAATCGAGCCGCATGACCAATTTCTCATATTTGCATCTGATGGTCTCTGGGAACACCTCAGCAATCAAGAGGCGGTCGATATTGTACAGAATGGCACTCGAAATGTAAGCCTCTTTGACTTGAAATTCTACACATTCTAAAAAAAAAAACTTATATTTCCCTGAAAATTGGTACGAATTTAGGAGTAGTTGCTGTGTTGAGCATATAACCATTAATGTGCAATCCAACTATCAGCTTTGGTATCAGAGCCAGACCAAAGGTCATGGGTTCAAATTTCTGATGCTGGCTGTTTTTGGATGCAGGGAAGTGCTCGGAGGCTGGTGAAAGCTGCGCTACAAGAAGCAGCAAAGAAAAGAGAGATGAGGTACTCTGATCTGAAGAAGATAGACCGGGGCGTTCGCAGGCACTTCCATGACGACATCACCGTGGTGGTTCTGTTCCTGGACTCGAGCCTCGTGAGTAGAGCCAGTTCGCTAAGAGGCCCGACGCTATCCGTGAGAGGCGCGGGGTTCAACGGGCAGGCAAAAACCTTGGCTCCTTGTGTTCTGCTGTAGCAACAGGGCTTGGGGCATCCTAGAAAAAAAAAAAACAAAAACAAAACCTTTTCCTATGTGGTATACAACACCCTTTTCAGTGTCCTTTGTAACATCCATCCGTGTTTTGGTTAGTTAATCAAAAGAAAAAAAAAAACAAAAACTAGAGAAGTCGCAGCTAATCTTAATTCTTTTGTTGTAAAATGTAATGCTTTTTTAGCTTTGGAACCGGCGTCTTCTTTAGTGTCTCATCACCCAAAAGTTGAATGATATAATAGAGAGATTTCTTGAGATAGAGATATGCTTGTCTGCTTCTTCCTATTTCCCTCTCTTTTCTCCCTTCCCTTAAAACGACACTTTTAGTCCCTCAATAATATGGTTAAAGTAAGGCGTTAATGTCTGTACAGACTTAGCTCACTGGTTCAGTAGACAGTATTTAAGAAAAGAAAATAATATGGTTAAAGTAAGGCGTTAATGTCTGTACAGACTTAGCTCACTGGTTCAGTAGACAGTATTTAAGAAAAGAAAAAGAAAAGTAAGGCGTTTTGAGTTTGAGTACCAACAGAATACTCCAAACCACAGATACCAAGCTATATATGAACAAGAGAAACATAGTCTCACAGAATTCAAAGTAGAAATGATGTTTAACGATGCATGTTATAGTCTTCCACAGCTATAATAGTTTCCTTAATAACTCCCTTAAGATTCTGAGAATCATAATCATCAGCATCTGCACTCTTATTCTCCAGCCACCCCAAATTTTCACTTGGAAAGTGGGATAAGCTATCCATCTCTATGTAAAACTTTTGGAGTTGGATGGCATCTATACTAATGGAGTTCTGGGAGGAGAGGTGTGTTGAGTCTTGGTTCCAGATTTGTGTCAATTGGCTTGACCTGCTGGCTGGTCTGCAGAGATGGTGTGAAGGCTGTTTATGGATGACATTGTCAACCAAGTTGAGAGCTGCTTCCAGTTCTTGCCAGACTTGTGTCATGGTTGGCCTTTGCTTGGGGTCTTGCACCACACATTTTAGGCCTAGTTGTCCCATTTTCAGCATCATCTCCATGTTGCAGGGCTCCAATAAAAGGTTAACGTCGACGATATCATCGACCCTGCCTTGCTCCAAGCTAGGCCTTGCCTGCAATTTCGGCATAGAAGGTGTTAGGATCAAGCACTTACCACTACGTTAAAAGCTATAGCTATACTTGCATAACATTCATCGTCATGTTTCAATGGTAGGACTCTACTCTGATACCAATTGTCAGATCAAGCGTTTACCATTACGCTAAAAGCTATAGTTAGTAACGAAAGTGTAACTTTATTTCATTATACTTGCGAAGCAGTCAACGTCACTTTTCGATAGCAGGATGTTGAAGTAGAGAATGGAGATTGCAGGTATGCACATACCCAGTCAATAATGTGGTGATTGGGATGGGCTTTAGTTGAGAGAATCACAGTCTGGCAGCAACAAGCTGCAGCAGTATGACTCCAAAGCTAAAGACATCAGTGAATGGAGTCAAATGGAGAGTTGAGCAATAGGCCGGGTCGAGGTACCCTGGTGTCCCTTTGATTTGAGAGCTGACATGGGATTGATCACCACTAGGACCCGATATCACGAGCCCAAAATCTGAGACTTGGCTCGAAGCTTTCTCCGATTAGGATGTTGCTTGGTTTTATGTCCCGGTGGATTATACCCGGCTTGATTCCTTGGTGCAGATGAGCTATTCCTGGGATAGTCAGATTAACACATTTCAAATACTGCTGTCTGCTGTTGGATATGATTAATCAATCATCATAGACTTCACCTTTGGCTGCTCCAATGGCTTATGTTCACTCTCTGTCTCCATTTTAAGCTCTTCCCTCCCCTTCCTACAATAGATATGGAAATTCAGAACAAGCAGGGAAGTTTGTTTTATTTCATGTCACAGCATCGAGTTTCGAGTTTGATACAGAATGTTACCCATAATATAGTCAAGCAGTGAACCATTGGGAACATATTCATAAACCAGTATCTTTGCTCCCTTTGGCCCTGTTGCAGGCAATATAAAGTATCAAAGATAATCATCATTTTTTCAATTTTCTTAACAGGTAATGACTTGTAAATTTAAGGTTAGTTATGAGCATACCAGCTTCTTCGCAGAACCCAACTAAACCGACAAGGTTCCCATGCTTAACTCTCGCAAGTAACCTGACTTCTGCTTAAATGAAGCTCCAGACAGATCAGTTATTACACAGCGTTTGCTACTAGAGATGTCAGACAGACGCGAGAGTTAATTTCAGCTTACCGTTAATGAATTCCTCGGTGCTCATGTAGGATTTCACTATGGGCCTTCTTGATAGCAATATCTCTCCATCAAACATTCCTTGGTAAACATTTCCAAAAGCCCACTCCTAACAGGCAATCTTTGCTGAAATTGTTTGTTGCTTTCAGTATTTCTTCCAGCTGGAAGATCCTTAGCATCAGTTCTTCAGCTTTTAGAGCTCCTAATCATTCAGAAATTCTCAGTATTTGAACGATATAAAAGAAAACTATTTGTAAACTCATGCATGAACGATATAAAGAACTTACCTTTTTGTTTCCTACGTGAACTGCAGTTTGCATAAAGCTTTTTCCTAAAGCAGCAGAGCATTGAGCCAACAAAAAATAACATTGAGATGGCGACGATAACTCCTCCCCATATGAATTTCTTGCTAAAAACAGAACCTTGACGACTCTCAGACTGTAGAGGTGAAGAAGCTTGACTATATGCCATTATGGTCTTCAGAATGGGCAAGTCTTGGAAATCCTTCTGTTTCATTGCCACTTCTTTAATTTACTGCATTTCTGCATGGCTTTTCATGTCCCGTCCATTAACCAGGTTAAATTCGGTTAGGACTTGGTATTCATGCAATCCTGCACAGAGATTGGTATCTTTGCCTTGCCGGCTACCTAGATATACATTTGTTATCCTTTCTTGCCATTTCTGACTTGGTCCTTCTTTGCAGCCGGCATATATTGCCAAGAAGGGAAAAAACAATTATGATGTTCATATTAAAAAGTACTAACCATAGCAAGAAACACACTGCAAGCATCCAAAACATGACATAACAGGATAGAAAAACATACGTCCCATGCATTGAATATTAAATATAAAATATAAAATATGAGATATAACAGGATAGAAATCTCCAACTATAATATGACTAAATACTAGGCAGCAATAGAAACATATTATTTTATGCTCTACACATTTGTCTTAGATACTTGAATCAATCATCACGAAAGTAACCTCGTTTTTATTTGCCTTTTAAGATCATTGATCACTTAATAATCAAAGAAAGTTTAATATTCTGATTCCGAGTCCTTATCACAGAGCTGTCTGCTGATTATTTACCAATAAAAACATCTTCCCCCACCCCTAAAAAAGAAACTCAAAGTAAAACATGACTTGACTAAATACGGTACCAATTATAGTATTATACTATAGATAGATCTTGAATAGGACAAAGCCGTACAGATCAACAACAGTTAAAAACTAAAATTCGATTCCTATTATGAAGACTGGTGTATTAAATCTGTCAAAAACTGGCAATCGGCACATATAAGAAACTTCAACGATGTATTATCTTGACTCTTTCCATAGTGTAAAGCCAGATTAACAAGAACCTAATTGGTTCAGCACTTACGTGTAAAGAATTTGCAGAAGCTCGAGTATCTCATCCCCAAGCTTAGATCTGCAGTTTCATAACATCTCCCCATAACTAGTTTCAAGTTCCTGAAGAATGCAGGGCAAAAGAATTGACATCATAGTGAACTGCAAATGCGTTTCATGGAATTTTTGTGTGGGATAACAGACAGTAATGTACATTATATTGCACTTTGCACACAATATTTGACAAATTAAGTTGACAAAATTTGAATGAATTATAGTTGAACAAAAGCCCTATCTTTTAACAAAGCTTCAACAGCTTTCCTTCCAGAGACCAAAGCTCCATCAAAGGTAGCACTGGTCACAAAGTCACCACACATATACAGGTCTGGTCTTAATCTTGGGTTCTTCAGCAGATTTGTGGGCGGGCATTGATTCGGTTGGGCAAACCGGATTCTGTACATCCTCAAATACCTCCATGACTGAACTACTGACTCTCCAAACCAACCTGAAAGCTCCTTCACAACAAGATTCACCAAATCCTCATCTGCAACATCATCATACACTCCAATGAGAGAAACTGAGACCAAAGCTTTCCCTTTCGGGGCATAAGATGGAGCCACATTGGTCGCGAAAAACATGTTGTTTACAATGCCTTTGCCCGACCCGTTGAGGAACAAAACTGGTTCTTTAACTGGAATTCTGTCCTGCTCCGCCGAGAAATATATACATACAGTGCTCCTAACCGGTTTCTTTAGTTGAAGTGGTTTATCTCCCGCCAATTTAACCTGCCAATAGTTTAACTGCCACTGGTTCTTCCACTGCTAGAATCACTCCGAGCTCACTCTTCAATGTTTTTCCGTTTTCTAACGTCACCTGCATCCCGGCGGAGTTCGATTCCAGATCGATGGAATCTACTCGCGAATTTAACCATAAAGAGCCTTTCGGCAATTTTGCCGCCAATTGTTCCGGGATTGCTGCGATGCCTTTGGCCGGAAGCGTGTTTTCGCCGAGAGCGAGACACTTGAAGATGAAATCGAAGAGGCGCGACGTCGTTCCGAGCTCTGTATCGAAGAAAATGCCGCCAAAAAACGGCCGGAAAAAACGGTCCACCATGGAATCCGAAAACCCGATGGTTTTCAAGAGGTTGATAGTGGGAACCTCATCAGCAGTAAAAAATCTCATCGTCTTGCCGAGTCAAAACCCTGAGTCTAGTCAATCCAACGAGAAGTTTGTCGCGACTGAGCCGATAGGGTTCGCAAGCGATCCTAAGGCGTCGGAGAAGTGGCGGAGAGGGTCCGCGACGGTGTGGAAACGGCCGCCGTAGTAAACCTGAGCACCCGAATAGAACTTGCGAAGGTCTAGCGCCTCATAGTTAAGAACCTTCGGGCTTCGGGATAAGCCGTGATGAAAATCTGAAACCCGCGATCGAGGATGAAGCCGTCGACGACGTCGGAGCGAACGCGCCTCCAACGCCGTCGGAAGCTTCAAGGAGGACGAAAGGGACGTTCTCAGCTCGGAGACGAGTCGCTGCCGCTAAGCCAGCTAGTCCCGCGCCGATCACAATGACGCCGGTTTTGTTTTGGTCGGACGGCGAGGTTTCGTTAGACAGTGGCGCGTCCAGAGAAACTTGTGAAGATGCATTGGTTGGCCTGTGAACTCTAATGCGGTGGCGCGTGGAGGGAGCGATTCCTGAGAAGGGAGATGAAGGTGCGGTGGAGAAGCTGAGACACGGCGGCATTTGGATAACTAAAATGCAAGTTTTTGAAATCTGCATATTCTAGTCTATCCATTGCGGCCTGGATCCTGTGCAGGAATCTCCAGGCAATGAAGATGGGGGCATTTCTTTATTCATTTTCATTTAAGTATATTAAATTAAATATACTAAAATGAACTTATATTTGTAAAACATTATCCATTTTTACACAGAATCCCGCAATGTCTAGGAGGCACTTTAGGGGTGATCGCGGTTCCGGTTTCGGTTTCCAAATGAACAAATCGGAACCGGAACTTTATAGTAAAGTTCTGGTTTCGATTTCGGTTCAGAATCGGCGGTTCCAGGTTTTAATCGGATTTAATTTTTTTCGATTTGGAATCGGCGGTTCCTTTTCATCTCGAACTTTAATCGGAACCATATTAGTTCGGTTAGAAATCAAAACCAAAATCGTATGGACAGTTTGGTTTCGGTTTCGGTTCAACAGTGCACGGTTCGGTTCGAACGTGGTCACCCCTAGCTACTTATAAAGAATATACCCCAGTCTATGACGCTTCTTGTACCTAACGCCTGGTCGAGTACAAATCGCTTCGACACCCAGATCATTTTTCTAGCTAAACTAACATGTACGTGACGTTTGACCGATCAAGACTCAAACAACCAAATGTTATCGACCCGATGGCTTAATAAGCCGTCACCCTAACCTTTCTTGCTCGGCCTGGTCGGTACAAATCGCTTCGAGATCCCGACTATTTTACGTCCAGAACTGACATGTGCATGACGCTTGACCGACCACGACTCAAATGGTCAAATGTTATCGACCCTATGGCTTAATAAGCCGTCGCCCTAACCTTTTCTTGCTCGGTCCCAACCTAATTGTTCGTCCGAGACACCGAGCGGCGAGCGCATATACTTCGCGTCCAAGTGGATCATAATAGATACGGTATGAAATGAGAGACAACACCAATCAAGTTGATCAGACAAATGACTTGCTAATCACAAAATTTTATATTCAACTCCTCAAATTGCGAGTTTTTAGGTAAATCAAAGATATTTCATGAAATGTAAGCAAATTATTACTATCACAGCTCCAAAAAAAAAAAAAAAAAAACTTTTTATACAGGAGGATGGTCAAGTACAATGATCAAATTCGAGTACTAAATACTCAGGATTAATTACATAGGCTTTCTGGAAAATTGGTGCTGATAAAAGGCTGAAATGAATTAGAAAAAGAAGAAAAAAAAACCTATAATAATCAAGTATAAATATATGGATAAAATGAAACAAGTTTTTCTATATTTACAAACAAACACTTCACTTCAGGGACTACAAATACTCTACAGATCCCTTCTGCACAATGGACAAGAACCGTGCCTCAACAGCCATGGATCGATGCATGGAAGGTGAAACATGTGGTGGCACAGCGGCAAGCTCCGAACCGTCTCCCCGGCTTGAAAGTCCTGAACGCGTAGAAATGGTGTTATCGAAACGCTTTTAGTTAAAAACGAAACAGATCATTCAATTTGGTATCAGAGACAGAGCCACAGAAGAGGAATTAGTTGCATACCTGCAGGCAAACCGAGCAAGAGACTCTCTCCCCTGAAGCATCCGCATTGTCCGTCGCTGCTGATTACAATCTTCGGAATCCTTTCAACTGAATCCCCCGGCAAGCCCTCGACCCGCCTGTGTCGAAGATGTTAGACGCCTCTTCATATGCGGATTCAACCGCTCCCATCTGATCAGCAGCAGCACGAGAACACGTTTTAGTAAATGGAAGTCGAAATTCTAGTTTCCACCTAAAAGTCTGCATTGCTATGGCGATACAATAATAATGATGATAAACCGATACCTGACTCTGCACTGCACTCAGCATTGCGGGACCAATACGCTCACGAACAAGTCTACCGCTTATCAGGCTTGCAATCACATCAATCTGTGTATAGTTTCAAATCATTCAATGACTCGGGAATAAAACTAACCAACAGCTTGAAACGCAACAAACAGATGCAAAGTTTGCTCAAATTAGCGTGTTTGCTTACCAAGTAAAGGAGACACCCGATCCCGGATTCATCTGACTGCCACAGCAGCCGTGATGATTCGTAGACCTCGAGAGCAAAAACAGCTCCGGAGATAGCGCCAACTGCAGCGCCTCTAATGAAGCCGCTCTCCGTCTCTTGGCCTATCAGAGCTCCAGTCATTGCCCCTAACAAGGTTCCAACTGCAAGAACAAACCCAATTCCTTGATTAGTAACAGCCATGAATGTTCAAAGCAGTTTCTGATATATGAAAAGGGATGCCCCTCTCCACATATGAAAATTTCAACACACAACCATCCACATAATAAAGAAAAATTCAGTGGAACCAAGCCTTTCGGCTTTAAGGCTAAGGATGCATCTCCACATAAGAAAATTTAAACACACGGGGGAAACCCCAGTCAAGTTGGTCGGGCTGTTCCAAGTTCAAATCCTAATGGGAGCAGCTAATTGACCTTCTTGGTTTGAGCTGATTACCTATGGACAACCTACGCTGATATACCCTTGGTCCTTTGCCCGCTAGGGTCATAAGGGTCAACACACGAGGCAACCCCAACCAAGTTGGTCAGGCTGTTTCAAGTTCAAATCCTAATGGGAGCAACTAATTGACCTTCTTGGTTTGAGCTGGTCACCTATGGACAACCTACGCTGATATACTCCTTTGGTCCTTTGCCCGCTAGGGTCATAAGGGTCAACACACGGGGCAACCCCAGACAAGTTGGTCAGGCTGTTCCAAGTTCAAATCCTAATGGGAGCGACTAATTGACCTTCTTGGTTTGAACTGGTCACCTATAGACAACCTGATATGTCCCTTTGGTCCTTTGCCCGCTAGGGTCATAAGGCGGGTAAAATGTTTACCCATACGCACCCTCAGAGGGCAGTGATTGTGGGTTTTCCTCGTCACCCAAAAAGAATTTCAACACACAACCATCCACATAATAAGGAGAAATGCAGCATGACATATGCAACCTTGAACATTCTTAAAGAAACCAGAAGGTATAAATGTACAATGATACAACTTGTGTTTGAACTCAAAAGACTCTTCCTTTCTGTATTTTTGTTTGGCAGATAACTTGAAAGATTCTTCCCCTTTTTGCTCAGTTTTTCAAACATCTAAAAGCGCACCTAATTGGGAAAAAAGATTCTTCCTTGTTTGGCTAATTTTCCTAAATATCTAAAAGGCCCCACAATTGGAAACCCATCCTGAATCAAATACTGGAGTTTCAACAACAACAAAAAATCCATAATCAAAAGCAAACGAAATCCAAACACCAAGATCACATATTGAGAATATATGCGCAACCCCTAATCATAAACAAATCAAGAATTCTGAGCAATCGAATCGCCAAAATAAAACCGCAACACATACCCAAAGTAAAGCAGAAGGTGAAAATGGCGGAGAAGAGACTGCCAATGACCTTAGAGACGGCAGAGGTGAAGAATCCTTTGGCGTATCAGCCAAATTCCAAAGAAAGAGAAGCAAACGCAGGAGAAGAAGGCAAAGCACGAGATAGGTATGTGTAAAGTCCATTGATTCTCTTCCTCTCCCTATTTCCCTACAATCCAAGAACTTCCCTCTGGATATGAACACAAACAAATTCAAGGCTCCGACAAAACAACCTTGTACGCACATCTATACAGAGAAAGAGAGAGATATATATATTTATATATATATGTATAATACTTTGTGTGTGCGGTTGTGTATGTATATAAAGCGCGATGGTTAAATGTGTGTGCCTTAGTAGCTAAGAGAAGGTGAAAAGAAACCACAGAAAAAAGGGCTATCTCTAGCATTTATAGCCTTGTGAAAGACGAAGGGTGTTTCATGGAGTAAAAATAATGGTTTGTTGGGCAAAAAGTTTGTAAGGCACGAGAGAGATAGAGAGAGAGAGTGCAGAAAGGGAAGCTTCTTTTTGACAATCAAACCATTTTGGGGACTCGTTTTGTCTGATGGGTCCGCAGTATCAGCCATCACATGCCTACTCGTTTTCTCTTTATAATCCTCATTAATTGAACTTTCAAACTCCGAAAATTCTTTTTAATAATTACAAACAACTCCTATATTCACAAATTTAATTTTCCTCCTTTACGAGTTTAATTTTTGTCAATATTTTCTCAATCAGCATGTCATCCACTTTAGAGAAGTCCTAACAAGTGCTAATTGGCAACCATTCTCAATGCACCCACAAGCAAAACATGCACCGACTTTTTTTTTTTTTTTTTCCTTTTTCCCGGTTAGAACCCACAGGCGTCGGCAAAAAACCTCCCTCGGCAAGATATCCTCTCTACTCTCTCCGGTCTCCTTTCTCTCCCATCCACACCACCCAACCCACTAAAAATCAAAAAATAAAAAAAAAAATAAATAAATTATGTGGTGTTAATTAGTTCACGGTATGTTAGAGACGAGAGAAAAAAAAGTATGTTACTGGAGATCAGAATTAGTTTTTTATGAAGCGCGCAAGAAAAAAAAATTGCTACTTCACGTGTGTATTTAGCGCACCAAACGTGCTCAGTGAATACGTGCACTGCACATGCCATCTAGGCACGTTGCAACCATTTCTTTTCTCTTTTTTTTTTCCTCTTCCTATTCCTCAACCTTCTATATCCTATTTGGCTTAAAATCTTTGAACAAAAACCACACTAATATCGGTGGCTTGTAGTCCATTAGTATTGGATTGCTCCCTTATGTGGGAAGTCTAGGTTTTGAGCCTTAGTGTAAGCATAGGTTGTATGGGTATCCATCCCCCTTCTTTTGTAATAATAAAAAAAAAACCACACTAATAGGTTTGCCCTTATACTAGGATAAAAATATTAAATTATCTATATATTTATTTATGAATTAAATACTCTATCCATATCATTTTATGTGTTTTGTTTGGTTAACAAGACTTGATTAAAGTTATTTTGAATTCAATTTTTTATAATATTGAGTTGAATATTAATATATAAAATGTATGGAGTATATGTTTAGAAACTATATAAAAGTATTATAAAACACCCAAAAATGAAACTTAAAAATAGTAATTAAAATAAACAAATAAAAAAGAAGTTGATTTGATCAATAGATAGTAAATATGATAGGTAAAAATGATAAATTTGATATGTCTTATAGTATTACACATTGATGATGCAATTTATATTTATGTAGCATCTTACATGAATTTTATACTTTTATAATAGTAGTGATAATAGTAGCACCTTTAATATTTTTGAAATTTTAAAATAAAATTAAAACACAAATTAATAATTGAAAGCAATCATATGCTTTCGTTCCATCCTTCGTCTCTACCTGGAAACAAAGGAGACAGAGACTGACAGTCCTCCATATGGCAACCTTCAAATACGTTGCCTTCAATTTTTTTTTAATTTTTTTTTTTTTTTAAATTTAAAAGAAAATCACTTAAACTTTACTTATAAAGTCAATTAAGTCCCTAAACATTATAAAGTTTCAATTAGACCATAAACATATTATTTGAAGGTTGTCATAGTTAATTGAATGTCGCGGAATTGTTGTGACCTACAATAACAGGTCATTAAAATGACATGTTTATGGGTCTAACTGTAACTTTGTAATGTATAAAGGCTTAATTGACTTTATAGGTAAAGTTTGAGGACTTATTTAACCCTTTTTTTTCTATTTTTTTTATTTTACAATTCTAAAATAGATTTTACTTTATTCATAATATTTTTAAAAATTTACTTAAATTTTTAGAATTTAAGTCACAATTTTTTTTAAATAGAATCTTAATTCTCTTACCCCAAACAGGTGACTGCAAACCAACAATCCTTGTGATAATTTTAGGATTAAAAAAAAAAAAAAATTCAAACAAGGGGGTGTTTGGTGAAGGTTTGATAGATTGTACGTGTTTACTTTTATAAAAAACAGAGATAAATTGTTAGGTGGATCCAAATACAAGGGGCTGCATCAAGTAATTTTAGCACATAGATTGGGATCCATTAATATTTAATACCAATAATTATTTATCTAGGCCTAAATAAAATATCCAAGTTACATTATAGATAATGTTGTAGAGATATTTTAGATTTTTTTTTTCAATTTTCAATAAAGGA
Source organism: Ipomoea purpurea (assembly GCA_009835305.1). Lineage (NCBI taxonomy): Eukaryota > Viridiplantae > Streptophyta > Magnoliopsida > Solanales > Convolvulaceae > Ipomoea > Ipomoea purpurea. Next base: position 5,422 of record VALG01016487.1, on the reverse strand, counting down.
ATATTATTGGTTATTGATTTAAAAAGAAACTATTACTTGCCCATAAAATTTAAAAAAAAATAAAAATTTACATGGTGGAAAATGAATCATACTTATTGTTAGACTAATATTTTCAAGTTCATTTTGGGATTGTTGGTATTCCGTTGATAGAAAACAAATAATAATTTAATAAAATATTATTATTATTTTTCTGAAAAAGGAGAAAGAAAGATGAAGAGATTGACTAGTGTTTGGTGTAGGGTTTTTAGCAAGTGTCAAGCGATAACTTTTTTCTTAAAGCTTTATTTGCCACCTCTCAAAAGTGCTAGGAGCATTGTGGCCTAGGTTTTCCAGGATAAAACTTGCTATGATTCAATGTTTGAGCACTCAAACAAGGAATCCGGCGAACAAAGCAACATTATGAACACAGTAGGCTTAAGAAGAGGAGTAGAAGCAGAGTTTTGAGGCTTGAAAACTCAAAGTTGTGTAGTGTACTTGTTCTCTTGTTTTTTTTTTTTTGTTTTTTTTTTCCTTAAAAAACCGCTTCTTACTACCCTCTCTTATATAGAGATGAATGAGTTAATAGCCTTTATTATGGCAATTAAAACTGACATTAAAGTTGGCTTTCCAACAGCTATAACAGCAGGCCAGTACCTGAGAATTGAATTCAGAATTCAAAATTGAAATTAATAGGAAATTAATTTTGTAACAGATGAATTCAATCTCCACAATAGTCATAACTTTCGGGTTCCAGACCGTTGGCGTACAGGGTTCGCCCTCAACTTTCGACCTCGCCCAGTTTCGGCTACTTTAGTAATGTTTCGGCCATATGGCCGAAACCACAATGTCAGTTCACAGTTTCGGCCCCGAGGGGCCGAAACATTCCAGTAGCGTGTTGAAAAAATGATACCGAAGTTTGGCATAACTTATGCTTGTAATTCCAGTGACGTGTTGGAAAAATAATACCGAAGTTATGCTTGCAATTCCAGTGACGTGTTGGAAAAATGATACCGAAGTTTGGCATAACTTATGCTCGTAAGGCGAGCCTCTATGCTACCCGACTACTGATAACTGTAGCCATTTCAAGCTATTTTTTCTAACAAGGATTTGATTTGCTCCCTTATGGGCGAGAGAGAGCCTCCATACCATAAAATTCTATATGCTTTTAAAAGGCTCTTGTATATATAGTAGTTCAAACTCACTTCTCAAATCAATGTGGGACAAAAGCTACTTTAAAGCCCTTCTATCTTCGTTTTCCAATTCAAATGAGTCTACTTTGAGAATTAATTAATTTCTCATTCACCCATTATCTGTTTTGAGCGTACAATATATCAATTTCTTTGTCTTACTATGAAAAACCCAAATTCATTTTGATCTGACCCAAATCAAAACTGGACCCCACATATAGTTGTACCACAAAATTGCCACTTACAAAGTCATTTTTGCCATTTTTTCCAACAATTATAACATTTTTGTAAATAAAAAAATAATTATTGAATCTAACAATTCGGGACAATTGGTAAACAAACTACTAATAAATTTTATGTTAAACACCTATGCCCCGAATAAGAGTTAAATTCTTTAAGTGCATCCCAGACTAGATACCGTATGCAAAAGAAAAAACAAAAACAAAAAATTAAAAATGTCAGTGCCATCTTCTATTTATAATAGCATTCATGATGTTTTATTAGTCACTGTTCGATGGTGTACAATGTGTAAATCATGCTCTTGCGTAATAGTCTGTATACTATGTAAGAGAGGTAAATCGCATTAAGAAAATCATGTATAATATGATGTACCGATCGAGAGGGTGTAAGCAAGAATTAAATTCGTAACTTTTTTTATGCAAAAATCACGTTTCACTCGCTCGATCACCCCTTACGGAAGCATTGTAGAATTTTCTTAAATAAGCTCATTGCCGCACACATTTTTGTATTTCACTAAATCTTAATATTCAGGCTATTATGAATCGGTGGACTTCATCAAGAGTTCATCAAATGAAAAGTCAAAAGAGTAGGGTACAAATATTCAGACAAAAAATTATGTACATGAATATTCTATTTTTAAAGAAACAATCATAGGAAAAACACAATTTACATAAACAATCACAAATTTTTGGACTTTCATTTATACAGTATCCTTTGCAGAAAGTTATTTGAGTTTTTTTTTTTTTTTTTTTTTTTTTTCAATATGAATCTAAACATTTAAAAAATCATATACTAAGTTGAAAATATTGATTATTAAAATTATATATATTGCTCCCAAAGATTAATTATATTATGTTGTAAAATTTAAGGATTTAACTTAAAGGTAGGAGAGATATGTATTTTATTTTTAAACATCAAAGTACTCCCATCGTAAATCGCTATAACGCTGCCCTAATACAATAAGTTGCACATTATTGCTTCTTAAGATGACAACGAAGAGGCGGGGCAGAGAGTATACACTCTGACTCCCCGTCCCCGCTCGTCTCTGTTCCCGATTCCCAGTAGGAATAAAGTATCCTTATTCCCGTACAACACAGAGAATTAGGCGGGAAAAATTCAATACTTAAGCAAAATCTTATAATTAGTGTAAGTTTTAATTTTAAAAACTAAAAATCAAGTTTAATATCTATATATTATATATATATATATATATATATATATATATTATTATATATATATATATATATATATTATATTATATAATATAGTATATATATAATTAGTATATAATTGTGTTGCGTGCGGTAGGCCTTCCAGTAGTTAAATTTGAGCCATTTGATATTGCCTAAATCAACGTCCTGATTAACCGTGAATAAAAAATGCGCGGTGACAATTTGATTTTTTTTGCATCTAGGTCAAATTTAAGGTGTGTGGTTTTCCTTCTTAAGGTGCATGATTTTTGTGCTTAAGGTGAGTGGTTTTTGTACTGTGTGGCTTAAGATTAGGTGTTAAAAACTTAAGTGTGTCGATCTAAAGCTTTAGTGGTGCGTGGTTTGTGTGCTTAAGGTGCGTCAGTTGTTGAAATTTAAAGTGCGTCAGCCTAAAGCTTTAGGTGCATGATTTTCCTTCTTAAGGTGCGTGATTTGTATGCTTAAGGTACGTCAGTTGTTGAAACTTAAAGTGCGACATTTATAAAACTTTAGGTTGTGGTTTGTGTTCTTAAGGTGCTTTGTTTGTGAGCTTAAGGTGCGAGGTTTGTGTATTTAAGGTTCGTCATTTAAAACTTTAGGTGCGTGATTTGTGTTCTTAAGGTGCGTGGTTTGTGTACTTAAGTGCACCATTTAAATGCTTAAGGTGCGTCTTTTTATGTTAACCAGGAGCAGAGCCAAAAAGTCTAGTTGGGGGGGGGGGCGAATTTATAGAGGAAATTTATCATCTTAGTCGACATTAATATCAACCATACAATATCATTATATATATTACCAATATATTGTGTCAATTATTATTAATAATTATTTTTAATTATACTATGTGTAAAATATATGAAATATATAATTATATGAGTACAATCGTTAAGATTTTAAACATAACTTTCGAATTTTTCATTAACACAATATATATATATAATAGTAAAAAAATAGAAAAAATGCACTTTTTATTCATAAGCAGTGTTGCAAAATCGCGCCTAAGCGCTAGGCGGTCGGCCACCTTGGCGCCCTAGGCGCCCGCCTAGGCGCTCTAGGCGCCGATTAATCGCTCTAGGCGCCCGCCTAGGCGCTCTAGGCGCCTAGGCGGTCCCCAGGCGCCTAGAGGAGCCTAGCGATTTTTGCAACCTTGTTCATAAGTTATAGGGTAATTGTAGAATTCATCTCTAATTATTAGTCGTGCTCACTTTTCGTCCATAAAATATACTTCGTAATTGGTGTTGCAAATTTCGTCCCTTTACTAACAAAACATTATGAACGAAATTTGCAACGTTAGTATAGCTTAGAGACGAATAGTGACCATAACCTGTTATTAAAAAGTCAAAATTTGTGACGTTAATTATAGCATAGGGTTGAAAAGTGAGCACAATCAATAATTAGGATGAATTCTATAATTATTCAATAACTTAGAGACGAAAAATGTAACTTTTGAGTTCATTTAATATATATATATAACAGATTTTAAAAAAAAAAAAAAAATTAAAGAGGGCCAAAGTACTCGTAATTTATTCATATTATAATAATATATAATATATATTTACTAAAAAGGGGGTGGGTAGGGAACCAGGGCACGTATCAAATTTGGACCTTAAAAAGTGTCAGATATTGTAGACGAAGTCAACTAATTTATACATGACCATCCTACCGCGCTCTACTTCTTTCTTTCTTTTCGTTTCTTCCTATCTTAAAACATTTTTAATGTTCTATTTTAAAGTTTGGGACCAGGCCACATTTTGCCATTTCAGACGTCCATTTAATGTTGCTTTTTTTTTTTTTTTTTTTTTTTTTTTTTTTTTTAAAGCAATAAATATTTACTGTATTGATTGAATGAGCATATATAAAAATGCTGCTGGATTGAATGCACAATATCTAAGTGCATTAGGTTTTTAACACATTTATGTAATGTCAACTTTTATACAGTTCCACTATAAGATATTTATCAATATTTACCTAACCTAGGCTATTGGGCCGAAATGTGCAATTTTTTAAAATACAGATAATATTAATTAATATCTTGTTCTACTTCAATAATATGTAACATGGAAATATATAGAAACCCTCACAGATTTAACTCAATAATTTAGTAGACAGTATTTGAAAGGAGAGACTAAGGTTTGAATTTCGACGGTAGAAATATGGAGATTATGTTCAAAGTGAACATATTTCTTGTGTACACCGACATTTGGCTCTGTCTGCTGAGCCATTGAGATTTACATTCTCTCAAATATTGTTTTAAGATGGAGTTGGGGATTCAACCTTTTGGGAGAACATGGAAACAGAAAATAAATAAGATAAGATAAATGGGACGTACAAAATGATGGAGGAATATACAAATATAAATATTTAAAATTATATATGTATTTTCTTTAAATATGTATAAATATCTGATCATATACAAATATAAATATTTAAAATTATAAATGTATTTTCATTAAATATGTATAAATATTTGATCACTACTAAAAAATAGCTTAAAATGGTATATTAAGTGGGCTATTTTGTGATACAATTATTAGTGGGTCCACTTTCGATTTGGGTTGGGTTAAAGTGGATTCGGGTTCTTCGTAGTGAGACGAAGAAATTAATATATTGTACGCGCAAAACGGATAATGGTGAATGAGATATTGATTCTCAAAGTAGACCCATTTGAGTTGGAAAATGAAGGGAAAAAATGAGCTTTGTCCACATTGGTTTGGAAAGAGGATTTGCCCCCTTTTATACAAGAGCTCTTTTGGAGCTAGTAGAATTGTATAGCAAAGAGGTTTTCTCGCGCGGGGAGGGAGGGGTGCAAATCAAATTCCAACTAAAAAT